>JAPDFK010000039.1:0-208601 GCA_027569635.1 Lasiosphaeriaceae sp. G1095
CCCCCCCCCCCCCCCCCCCCCCCCCCCCCCCCCCCCCCCCCCCCCCCCCCCCCCCCCCCCCCCCCCCCCCCCCCCCCCCCCCCCCCCCCCCCCCCCCCCCCCCCCCCCCCCCCCCCCCCCCCCACTTTTATGTTTGTTTTGAGCCAAAAAGTTGTGCCCGTTAGCTGTGCAAGATACCTCTAGTTCTAGGTACCTAGGCACCTGATTAAAACAGTTAAATGTTATTAAAAGAAAGTTTGTCCTTGATCAGTAGTGAGTAGTATAAAATGGATCTTGAATGCTAAGTCTACTTGGTAGTCATGTTTTTCTTTTCCGAATGGAAGAAACACCTGCAGCAATCACCGCCATCTCCTTTCACCTCGAGGAATATTATCCGGACATGGTCCCATCTACGATCAACTAAAGCGGTGCTTTTGGCAAACTTGGGACTGTTATTCCAGGCTTGATTGGCTGTGTTTAGCTTGAAAAACTGGGCTTGTGCTGTGTACAACGTTGGAAAAGGACCTTGGACTGTGTATGAGTCGGAAAAGAGGCAAATTGGCTTTGGGTCCCTTGGGGAGACGAGAAGTCGCCTTGGAGTGTTGAAAACAGTCAACAACCCACCTTCCCCGCGTGCGTTGTTGGCCTTCACCTGAAACTGATGTTCAACTTTTAATAGCTCTTAGATGGTGATTATTGCTTGACCAAATAGACCTCGTGGCTCAAACTTGAAACTTGTTATCCCTATCTTTGGATTTAATTATGATGGGAAAGAATAGACTTGGCTCGCTCTGGTAGCTTAAGACTGAATAGAATTTCTTTTTGCGGGTCATTCACTTTTCCCACTTTGCGAACCTGTCAACCGATCAATTAATTAATAACGTGATGCGCGGCAGAAGATTTATGGGCTTCAATGCTCTCCATGTAAAGAAAGGGAAAGTAAACAATCCAGGTTATATTAAAGTTTAACGGAATGACGCTGACCAAAAGCTTAATATCACGACCTTGGCCCACTGTCCCTTACCTAGTGGATTTTGCGTAGGCCTACTTTGACGTGATAATAAAGATTGCGAGCTAGACGAAGTGACAGAGCTACGTCGTACCACCCAACTACTTTGCCTTTGACAGCGATTCCTCCTCCTCCTCCTCCTCCTCCTCCTCCTCCTCCTCCTGGGAGACCTGGTCCATCGCGGCAGACCCATCAAGCCTGGTTGGAAAATGTGTGACGTGCCTGCATATCACAATTCCAAGCCCTATGGTGACGATGGCCAAATCTCACTGTCTGGCTGCACGAGCGGGGATCTCTGGAAAGGATGAATAATTAGGCGAGGCGAGTACTCCTGTATTGCCCTTGGTTATGCGAGAGACATAATGTATTTTATGGTGGTTTCAGGAGATACTGCTAGTGGTACGGAGCGCGTCTGGACCTTTGAAACCGAGGATGATGACGATGCGGCGGCGGCCAAGACGGCCACTTATGTGGACCCCGAGTTGACATGGGAACATTTGGTTGAGAATGTTGAGAGGACGGTTATTAGGCTGGTGTGACCGTCTTTTGGCTGCACACTCCACTTGATCAAGAATTCAGAGTGTAGCACTGGTAGTTATATGTATAGTCGTCAAGGATAGTAGTGCAGTCTACAGTAGAATACTAGTAGGCCGGGGAAAATACCTACTCCAAAATAGGGGTTTGTTTATTGTGAGATTCAAGGGTATGACCCCGTCTCCTTATGTAATATATTAGTACTAAACTTTTGATTTTACTTGGCCACCGTATTAAATGGTGGCCAACCCGCCTTCTGATCAGAGGGAGGGCAGCTCTCTTTGGTCCTTCAACCGGCTGGTTAGTTCAGAAGAATCGATTTGCGTTGCCTTTCATGATCTGATTGTCTTAGTTTTCGACCTACCGGTCAGGCCGGTAGGGTCTCGTCAGTCAGTCAGTCCTTTCTTTATTGTTACGACCACGGCATTCCATTTTTTCATTTGACCTTATGCTTCACTTAATTACCTTGTGTTTTATTTGGGCCTGTGGTGTGTTGTGGAAGACGGGGCTTCCACTTGTTCACTAGTAGCCTCACTCATGCATAGCTCACCTTCAACTCATTACCTAAGGTAGTGGCCCAGACAAGAAGCTGTGTCGTGCGTTTTTTTTTGGGTCTTCAAGGCAGGCCAGGGCTTTCCACGTGGCCACTGTTTGCACTCTCATCATAAAAACTGAGTTTCTCGAAATATGTGCTAACTGAAGGGTGAATGACGGACTTGTGAATGTAAGGATTTCCAAGCACAAAGCCAGCCTCGACGTCATATTTAATCCCGTCGAACAATGTTGTCAAATTGAAATATTAGGGTTGAAATACAATGGAGAATGAGAGATGTAGACTCGGAAAAAAGATGAATGTGAGTTCCATAAAAGATTCCCCACGCAAAAAGAAGTTCAATACATCGCCCCAGTCTAATATGCTTGTAAAATTGAACGGATAAGGCAAAGAGGAACAGATAAACAAGAACTTGAATGAATTTATAAAAAGGTCAAAGTGAATGATAGGTATGACGTGATAGGAAAGAAAAACAAGGTCTCGCCACGGTAGATCAAGAACCCTGGCCTGGAAGCGAGCGTGATGCCCCACTACATTGGGAGGGTGAATTTGGCAGGGGCAATGATATAAAGTCATAGGTGTTTTGGGGGTGACGCTCATGGAAACGCTCCGGAAATATAGAACGCTATTGATCCTCGAAGCCCACTTTGTTGACAGAACTGCAGCTTTGGGTGTGTTACTCCAGGGGTCATTGAGCGTATTGAGGGTAGGGAACATTTTCTTCGGAAATCCATTGTGCAATCCCCCCCAGATACTCAGCATTAGCTGGAGTACGGACAAATGTCCAATCTGCCATCATTTCAGAAGACAGCTCAGTGTTGTATGGCAATGGTGGGAGAAGGTCTCCTCCATATGCATACCATGGTGGAAGGCGATCTATTTCCAAATATTTAACGTTCTGTGGGTTTGGGCCAATGTGTGGATTGGCAACGGTCAAAGTTGATGTGGTTGGATAGTCAGTGAATGGCAACGGATGAGATATGTCGCGGTTCTCAAACGACAAACTCGACGAGGGCGCTTCAGTGTTTAAGGATGCTTTTTCCGTCGGTACGGCAGTAATTGCCAAACTGTGTCGACGGCTCGCGAGGGGGGGACCGGAGATTCCGGCCGTCTCCCCACGAAGGCTCCGCTCGAACTGGACCTCAACTTCATCAAACAACTCCAACATAATACTCCCAGAGTATTCTGTGCTCCCAGTGTGCCTCGAGAGTACGACCGGGATTATCTCAGGACCTTTAGCCCGCCAGAAGGTGCGCATCATGATCAAGGTCTCTTCGACCATGCTCCCAAGATAAGGGTTCTCGGGTCTAGACTTCTTGTCAAAGAGAATGTCCCAGACTGTGTACCATTGTTCCTTTGCCGTGAGAGCTCTGCTGACTCGAACGCTCAGAAGATCCTGAGCTTCTTGCGAAACACCATCGTGTGCTTTTATGGCTGTAGGAGATCGAGGCTTGCAATCCGCAGATCGGACATGGTCATCACGACACCTCCCAGATGGAAAGACCTGATAGCACAATGGGCAATAGAATGGGGTCTGGTAATGTCTTCTCTGGAGGTGTTGCTTTACGTCCCGAATCCGGTTCAGTCGGAAATTTAAGCACCCTTTGTATGCAGTGGCGTTCCATCGGAAAAACGGGCATGCGAAGCACTGAGTTACAGCATCGTCTTGTTGTCTGTTGCCGTCAGGCTCATTGTTATCATCAGCGATCTCCTTTTCGTCGTCCTCATTCTGACTGCAGCGTTTTCGTTTCTGTGACGTGTCCTCCTTCTCGTCATCATCGTCATGACTGGATCGTTTTCGATTTTGTGTTGTCGTTTGTCTGAAAGAGGATTTATCCGATCTGCTTCTCGCACTTGGTGATGCTCGGAGGCTATTTTCGGGTTCCAATGGAGGAGACGTTGGCTCGTTCTTAAACCGGCGAACAAGCCGATTGGGAAGTGGCTCAGGAGATGCCATCCGAGACATGTTATCTCCCCCCAAGATGGCGGATGGCAGTTGAACGTCGAAGCACCGCGTATCCAAACTGTTCTCGCTGCTTTGAAGCCACCCATTTGACAGAGATCCGCAGTCTACACTGCCGCCAAAAACTTGGACTGGAGAGCCATTGACAAAGCCTATACCATAATTAGAATAAACTCACTCTGCCAGCGGCAATTCAAATGGGCCGGGCGGAGACAACGTACTCGGCAACTCCTTAGAGATGACAGACACTTCATTGTCTTGGTCGACTGACCCCAGAATCCAGCCGGAATTTTCAAGGCCATTGACGGAGGCAAGGGTTGATGACAAGCCCCCCCCCACGGGTGATTCAGTTGGGTGGCTCATTTGAAATGGAACAACTGCGTCTGAAAAATAGGTTGACTGATGCCAGTCAAATCCCTCATTCTGATTCTCATCGCAACCTCCCTCATTTCTTCTGGCTGATGTACCACAAGAAGATTTCGGCATGCGTGAAGACTTCCGTCGACGGGAAGTGCCCCAGTCGGCCGTCCGATTGATGGCGCTGGATTCGAGGTCCCAGTACCCGATGCCCATCACGTCGGCAGCCAAGTGCTCTTGGAAAGTTCCATTCGAGAAAGGGGTGGCCACATCGCCCCTGACATTCTGGCGCTCCATGTTTGACACCAAGATTTCAGTTGCAGTTTGTCCTCGAAAAAATATAGCAGCGATTTGGAGTGGATCCCTCCCATGACAAAACAATATCTTCTTTCTTGATCACTGCCAGCTTCAAGTTGATGCCCGGGTTGGGTCAACGCTTGGCGAAATTTGGAAACTCGGTGAGTCTTGTGGGTTTCAAAATTGGCGAGTCTGCCTGATGCTGCGGGCTGTGGTTTACACAAATGTGTGGAAGCGCCACGCCGTGGTCAGATACCCCTGTTGGGGGGTAGCCCTATCACTGCTGCCCAGCCACCCCTTGTCAACAAATCACAGCGAGCACGACGGGAAAAGTAACACTCATCTGGACAAGTGGTTGCTGATAGATAATTGAAATGTTAAACTGACATAACTGAACATGTTAAACTTGAGTTGTCTCAATACAGAAAACCCCAAACGTGCAAAACAACGAACGCACTCGGTCCAATTCCGGCAATGTCTTCTGTCAGGATGAATGTCACTTTAAATGACCCGCGTCAAGTGAGTTGCGTCTGGTCCATCTTGAGACGACCTTTTTTGGGGGGGCTTTGTTTTCTGGGTTCGAAGCGCAGCAGCATCATGTTGGGATTGACAATCTATTGCTTGCCAGCTCATGACTCCACCAATGAAGAGTTTGCCCTGAATGCAGACCGTCATCTGGCTGCCATTGTCAGATCCGTGAACCTCTAAGGCTGGGTTACAAGGTTTTTAGGTATTGAAATAATAATGATGAGCTCAGCTTTTCAAAATCGAGCCGTCTAACGCAGTTAAGAGTTAGTTTAGATATTGAGATATGATACTGAACGTGTCTCCAACTTTATTCACCTCGGGCGAGGTAAATCTTTCATTTTCGAATCTTTGCACAATAGTTATAGCTTGGCGAATAATTACACAAATGTGCAGCGGCTGTTGTCGTAGTCAAACACACCACAATTCCGCGTGGTGCCCAAGGGCTGCTAACCTCGCTAATTACCGTGCATAGGAGAAATAAGTGCCTATCTGGAAAGCTCCTAGTAAACTTGTTAATAACTTTGAATTTCATAAAATCACTGCAGAATTGGAAGGGTTGAGGACTTCGGCAGTTCAAATCTAGAGTTATTGAACGGGTTGCAGTCGTTGTGTTCACCCCAGGGGGTGCAGATTTTGCTGTGGGCGTAGCCAAAATGTGCCTCGGAGACTCACAATTGTGTGGCATATTTCACACACAAATGTGCGAAGGCGTGTCTTGCAGGCGGTCGGCGGCCTCGCTCCCATACCACTGACAGCGCAAGCTCTCTTACCTACCTTGGTAGTCTCCTTAAATCAATTTCGTGGCCGCGCTTCTCCGCATCTCAACCGTAACGTCATAATTATTTGAAACAACAAACAAACAATCCCAATATCACTCCCAGCTGTCTTTGATCACCATGGAAGTTGGTTTCTTTTTTCGGGAACTCTACCTCCCCTTTCTCGTCCATACGTTTTCCACCTGCTCCCGAGCGGGACTGCTATGTGTCTCGCTCCTCGTCGCCTTCATCTTTGTGGACGGTTCGGTGTTGCTTCCCGCTATCACCTTGTTCAACGCCTCTATATGTCTCTCGACTATTGCCGTGGTGAAGGCGGCCTCAAAGTCCAGCCTGGCCATCACAAAGCCCGAGCCGGCTGAAAACGCGAAGACGTCAATTTCAGCTGAAGCAACCCGACTGTCTCCGGTCCGGTACTCTTCCCCACAACAGAAAAACAACAAAGGAGCTTCTGAGCATCAAGATGGTACGTTGGTGCATTTATCAGTTGAATTTTGCTGGCTGGGTCTCCGGAAATAGTGTAGGCTGGGATGTTGGACTGACAGCCATCTCTACGACAGGAATGGCCAATGGCGGAGGAGCTGCCAATGGCGACAGACAATTGATTATTATCTGGCGGCTTTCAGCTCAAGGCGCCCCCACGCATGTCGAGCTGTGGATCATCTGCACATCCAGACCCAGTGCGATGAGATGTGTGGTGGGCGGCCCCTGGACAATCCTGCAGCTTCAGGAGGCTCTGACCACCAAGGTCAATCCTGGTTGGGCCCAGCTGAGACCTATCATCCGTCCCGCTGGGAAAGGCCACCCGGAACTGCACCTCCAAGTCATTGCTGCCAAGGTCGGCCCTGTTTGGGCCCAACCCCCCAAGGCTGCCACCGTTGTTAATTTCCAGCACCTGCCCAGGAGCCATCCTGCCTCACGCCCAAACGCCACCAATCACGCAAGAAAGGCTCCGTCCCATGGTGTCTCAAAAGGAAAAGCAAAAGCAAGCAAGAACCAGCCACGAAAAGCTTACCCCCCTAAGAAGGCCCTGAGCAACGACCACGACGACGACGACGACGACGACGGCGATGACGACAACGACAGCGATGACAACGAGAATAACGGAGTCCATGAACATCACCCTGGCGCAGGTCATACCAGAAAGTTCTTTGCATGTCCATTCAGCAAACTCGATGCGGAAAGGTACCATCACACATGCAGTGGGAAGAAGTTGAGGAATTTCAACCGAGTTAAGCAACACATCGAACGATGCCACATCTTGTCTCGGTACTACTGCACCAACTGCTGGATGCAGTTCAAAGAATCGCCAGATTGGGATGCCCACAACAGGCTTCTCAGGACTCACCCAGCTGCCGCATGCCAGCCCGCACGGTTTACGCCTGATCATCTCTACCCCAGCGAGCTTGACCTTCTCAACACAAACAAGAGCCTCTCCCCAGATAAAAGATGGTACCAAGTTTGGGATAACCTTTTCCCAGGACACACACGTCCCGCCTCGCCGTATGTCCAATACGGCATCGAGGAGCTTGCCGAACTACTTCGTGTCCACGGTCTTGGTTCCCTGCATGCAGAGTGGCAAGACATACAGCAAGAGTTCAGCAACATCCCGCCAGAGGATGCTCTCAGATTCGCAAACCGAATTGCGGGGGTTTTCTTGTCCATCAACTCCCTCCAACGCCGGACCCGCTACAGGAGAGAACCTCTCGGCGTAGCCCAGCCCATTGCAGGCCAGGCAATTGTCGGCAGTGGTAGTGCCGCAGGTACCGGTAGTGCTAGTGACTATCCAGCACCGGCATCAGCCCAGACGCCGGAGTTCCAGGCCATACCCTCACCCAGCACTGCCTTTTTGTCATCTTTTACTCCTCCCAATGCAGTACCACCGTCACAAATCGCCCGCCACCAAAGGAATTTGAGTGGCTTATTCTTGCCACCACTCCACGGCGGCGCCGAAGGGGTCATATACGATAGCCAAGGAGCCAGAAATGCTGAGTGGGACTATCAAGAGGACCTCGGTATCACCGACAACTTGTACCCCAACTTGGACTCAGACGAGATCGATCCCGTCGGGAACGACGTGCCGATCGATCCTCATATCCTGGTTCAAGGACATGGCGCACTAGTCCGCGGAGCCAACGATGCTGCCAGTCCCTGCAAACCATCTTCATCGACCCAACCATGAATTGCTTGAAAGCGAGCTAGCTCAAGTGGGTATTCATACATTTCATTTGTTTAGGTAAAACTTATAGATGTTAGTCGTTTCAATATTCTTCTTCTTTTCTTCTTATTTTCCTTTGTCTCTCTTCTATTCCTTGCCGTCGATCAAATTTCATATACCCCAATGTACACTCCCAATTATCCCACGTGGTCAATATTTTTTCACCCAGCTACATGTCAAGAATGGGAGCGAGGAGTTGTTCACAACTGTATTTTATGCCCCAGTTATGCTTTGGTTGACGAACAAAAACTCGTTGGAGGACAGGTGAAATGGTACTGTGGGCTTTTTCTCTCTCTTTTTCTCCTTGGATGGATGGATGGATGGATGGATGGATGAATAAATGGACGGATGGAGGGGTTTCAAAAGAGACGGACAAAATAACCGTGATTGATGACATATGAAGTCAGATCTTCTTACGATAAACTAAGTCTATTACAATACATCTCTACATTCACACTCACATACGCTGCATGGAAGGAGCGAGCCAGATTGTTGACTTGGTAGACCCACCACATGGACCCACCACCACAGGGGTAATTATATTTGCTTTCAGGACAAGGCAACCCCCCTTTCCCCACCCGCTGTTTTTTTTAAAAAAAACAAAATCATTATTCGACGGTTCTGTTTAAAAAACTTTTAAAAGGTCACCCAATCCCCCTGCTATCATTTAGAGGGCCATGATTCTTCGAGCACCCCTTCATTGGGGCTCATATAATTGCACATGTTAAAGTTTCATTTATCTCCTTTGTTTGTATTTAGACATAGTGTGTGTTTATATAACTTGGTGTGGTTGTTGAGAATCCCAGACCCTTTTATAATTGGTGAAACTGAGGTTATTATCCATTGTCCTTCTTTATGACTAATTAGTTGCGATCAGTGTATTTGGCAAATCAAGGGTCGGGAACTGTGTACACTGCCAGTTGAATTTGCGAGAACTTCAATTAGCTTCAGGTGCTTGGGTTTAATCATGTTTCTTTTAATATGCACAATGAATCAAAATCAAGATAATAAATTAGAAGTGAATCCAAATTTGTCACACACGACGACTGTTGGATTGACAGGGTCAATCACGTTAGTCAACAACTATCGCGATAGGTGGTTTGGTTAGCCACGTAGTGGTAGCCAGTGGGTTGTGTGGTGGTTGCATTGATCTATCTTGTTCTTCGTAAGAAGAAGGATCCTAACTAGGTTGACAGGAAGCCTTTTGATGTGGCCGATCCATGTGGGTCCCTGTGGTCCCTGTGGTCACGTGATGGCTACCCCTTTTTACCTTAATGCTCCATGCCCCTCAAAGGGCCATTATTCCCACAACGACTCTTTGTCTCATTTATAGACATTTAAACCATCCCTTTAAATATTGATGATGGCCCTTCGGAATGTTACTTTTGGGGAAAACCCGTCCAGCAACCCTCATCTCATATAACTCCCTTCCACATTTTATCCCTGGTCTTTCAAAACCATCCTCAATAAATCTTCGAATACAAGTGGACGAAGGGCCCCAAAAGCCTCGTCTCCGTCTTGGGCAAGATCGCGATTGGACAAGTACTCAGAGATGCACTCGTGTCCGTTGCTGGCCCAGTAATCACGAAGAAGAGACACGGACAGTCCCAATCCGTCGGTGAGATACGGCGAACGGTCTGTCTTGCAGCGAAAGACAGTATGGTAGACACGATGCCAGCGATCCCCCTCGGCCAAGGAGGGGTCGTCGCGTCCGACAAGCCTGGCATGTTGGCGGTCATTGACCCCGTCGATCCTGATGTCATCCCGGATTTCGCATATCCGTGCACGGATGTGATCGTCTCGGCTAGCGGCTGTCTCAAACACGTCGCCACAGATGGGGCAGTAAGGTGGCTCTGGGTGGTCATTCTCGAGGTGGCTGATCACATCCTGGATGGAGCGAAGGCTATGCTCCAAGACACACCGCTGGTGTCGGACTGGATCAGACACATAGAAGGGACAGCCAAGGTGGTAGTAGCCGTGGACGGGGGAGATGAGGATGACCTGGGGATCATCCGGGTTCGCCTCTTCCATGTACATCAAGGTCTTGGCGCGCTTCCGACGCCGCAGGCGGTGGTATGGGGGGACAATATATCGCACTGACGCCATCCAGGCGCGGAACTTGTCAAGGCTGATCCGTGCCAGGTCCGCTCGGAAGGAGTGATATTCATGGCCCAGAGGAAGAGTGTTGATGTCGACAGAAAAGTCCTCGTTGTGCAGTGATTGGTTTTCCAGGTCGGCCTCAAAATCAAAGTCCGAGTCGCTCTCATTGTCCGAGCTTTCTATGTCGGTTTCCGAACATGACGTCTCGTCGTCGTCATGGTCTTTGGCGTCGTCTTCTTTGTCGTTTGCGTTCACTGCGTCATGTGCAGCAAACGGCGTTTTTGGATGCCCCGATCTGTCACGTTTAACTCCAGATGATGTTGGGGTTGGCGAGACGTGGCAGAATTCAAGCCCTGAAGCCCGACTTGGATGACGGAGTGTCGGTTCTGTTGCTTGCCTCAGAGGTAGTTCTTGGGGCTGCGCCGTGCGGACGAGACGCCGTAACTTGTGATCAAATATCCACTGGACGTGTGGGAACATCTCTTGGTCGTAATGTTCCCGAGGAAGGGAAGAAGCAGTAGAGCTGGGTTTGGGTCTGGATAACAATGTGAATGAGAGAGATAACTTTCGGATTGTCACTGGAAATATCTTGATCCTTAATACTCCATCGCCAGGAAAGTGTGTGGAAGGGTAAAAAGACATTTGGAAATGTTACTTCAAACGACAATTGGAAATCTGTTACCTAGGGTCAACAACGTATGTTTTTACCAGGTCTTTTTTGTCCAGGTCACGGGAGTTGTACGTAAAGGACCTGAAATTCTGCGTAATTTCTTCACAAGGCACTGGGGAAGAAAGAGATATTATTGATCGCTCAAAGGTAAGTTACGATACTTACCCGCAATGGATGGTAAAGCAACAGATCAATACCAACCATTGCTAGAGTCCAGACAAAATATAGCACTTGCCCGTACTGTCAGTTAATGATATTATTACACACAACATCCGTTTGCGATCGGGATTGACGTTTCCAAGTTCAGCCAATCCAGGCACACGAGATTGACCCCTGCTCGCGCCCCATTCTCAGGCGACCTGTGTCGGCTGAGGCCGCGAAGCTCACAGCACAATTGTGCTCTCGTAGGAATTACCCTTTGCCGCCCTTGACAAGCCACTAACATGCCCCACCCTTGGCAGGGCGTTTGTGCTGCACCATGACTCGTCGAATCCACCCACGCATGCAAATATGAGGCGTTCCCTTGGCGTGCATTACAGTCAAATACAGGGAGAGTCATACAGGTGCCTGTATGTACGCGACGCGAGGCACCAATTAATACCGAACTGTATGCCCCAATTTCTGTCTCGGTGAGATTACTCCAAAGAGGGGCGCACAACTGGGTGCTCAACCATCGACGCCGCAAACGCCAGGCCACCGGAAGCTCCTTGCAGTATGTACAGGGCAAATCACACAGTATCCGTACACCATGAAGTTGTGTTCACCCAACGGGGTTAATCTGAAACCTTGATGGAATTTTGTGAACCAATCACGAATAAGTGATTGCCAGGAGACCGGAAAAGATTCGAGCTTGCTCCTTAACTGCACTTTGTTAGGTAGAGGTAGTTTGACAAACACGTCGGCCACCGAGGTTTGCTTGGTACCCGAGCAACGTTACACCTGAAAGTGACGAGACACCAAATGTCAAAGTTCGGTCTGATCGTCGTTGCTAGCCGACTTTTCCGACGCGCTGGCTACCTAGTAGAACTAGGCTGCATCGCTAATTAATTGGATCTATTGATTATCTTCACTACCTACACACGTAAGACCGTGTCATTGATCAACCCGCAGCGATCGTGGCCATGTGTCACTGCATTAGCACCCGACCTTGCCGCTGACATGCGCCCTCATCGAAGCCTTGGGCGTCATCTTGATCTTGACTGAAGGACTTTGCCATAAAGGGCTCGGCCCGCGCCGCCTGCAATGACAACGTGGCCCATCCATCAAAAGTTTGACCACATCGACTTCCACGATGATTGCTTTATGTTGCCGAATTGCACGCATTTCTCCCATGAAGAGCTAAGATGACAATTCCAATGCTTGAGACATTGCAGCATATGCGTCACCTAACAACATACCTTAGGCTCAAGTTTAACACGTACACTCTCAAAAAAACTGTCTAGGAAAGCTCCAGGTTAGGTATTTGGCAGTATCATGTCTCCTCCATTGACAGCTGACACCACCCCAGTGTCCATTTTCCACCACAATAGCCGCAGAGTGGTCCTTTGACCAGGACAATTCGAAGAGATCGTATAGTGCTATTATCCCGCATTTATAATGCAGTCCATCGGGCGAGTCATCACGGCTGGGGCGTTTCCCGATGGGTGAAAAGCCAAATCCTTGTGAGGTGGTACACATCTCAGCCGCTGGGAGTCATCCTGGTCGTGAATACCTATTCAATGCCCGTGCGTGTGCTCCCTGTCATCGTAGAGGCACAGTTTCTACCTCCTCATAAAAGACTGAAATCTAGCCTCAAACTCCCTCTGCTTGGTCATCTCCTTCTTTTCTTCGTCACTGGCTGGCCGCGGGGTGAACCGTGTGCAGCCTTTGCCGAGATATCCGGCAGCAATATCGGCTGGCGACCTTTTCATCATATCTCCCATCAGGAGAACCTCTTTGCGCACCTGGGCGTGTATGCCCGGGACGTCATCGACACTCAGGAGAAGACGGAAATACTTCGGTGTGTCTTTGCCTGACATCACAAGACGCCGGATTGGGTATCTAAAAGCGGTTCCGAGTGAGGACGTCTCCTGATTACTACCTACATATCGCCGCGACTGGGGTTGTGCACTTACAAGAGTCCGGTGGTGAATCCGGAGGCAACACCATCCCTGGGCAATTCGAGGCCCATGCTATCCGCCAGGGCGCGGGTGTCGGCATTCATGTGCGCTTCGTTGGCCCCAATACCGCATGATACGGAGGGATTCCTCGACGCTGCTGTCTACCGGCATGGTTGTTTTGGTGGTGTATTAAGAGAAGCTGTTTTTGAATTGGGGGGCACCTGACGACAAGCTAGCGAGCCGTAATTAAGTCAAGAAAAAGAAGCTGAAGATCCACGGTTATATTTTTTTTTCTTTTGCCCAGAAGAAAAGAAAAGAAAAGTCTAGATGCTCTGTAGAGCAGAGTTTTATTCTTCTTGTGCACAGGCTTTACTTTGGGCGGTTTAATTATGACGCAAACCCCTGAGTGGAGAGTGTGTGGGTCCCTAGAATAAAGCTCAATTGAGTTCCCTGGTGAAGAGTTGTGTATGAGGATATTCCCTCACAAATTGTTCGGATACGAAAATTTTCACACCTTAGGTGTGATCTTGCGTGCGGCTTCCATTGCCTGAGAAAGGCGGCGAGGTTGGCCCCGGTCTGCCGTCGGTGACCGTTGGTAAAGATAGCGCCCGTTCTAGCTCCGTGGCCTCAGGCGTAGGAAAGGGCTTTGTATCTCGGAGTCGACTCATTGAAGGAGGCCACTTTTATGATGCCGTATTCTACTGTGCATGTTGGTGATGGTTGAGCATGGAATGGACGTGAGGCTTCAAAAGGCAGACGCCAAGAATGAGCCTACGCCTAAAAGCACGGCCAGCGAAATGGAGTGGATTTTAAATTTCTGACAGGAAAAGTCAAGACTTCTGTCAAGTACTAATTCATAGCTCTTTTTACAATACCACACCCCCTGGCAAGTAAAGGTTACCTCGAAGCTCGGCGTTGCCTCAATAAACTTCTTTGGTCGAACCCAACGCCACGGCCGTGGGATTACCATTTTCCACCAATGAATTTGTGCTCTATGGCCTGGTGTGTGAGCTCAAGTTACGTAAAGCTCCATCCAATTGCCGGAGAATGAAACACACATGATATACAATAACAGATGTCGATCAATATGGGGAAGTTAGCCTCTGCCCTCAACCGGGAATAGGACAGCCTCAATCTTTACCGGAATGAACGGGTCCGAGCGGACAGGCCACAGCGCAGGTGTATAGCCTCATGCCTAAATGAATGAGGAGAAGACTGGATGCGGGGATCCAAGTTTCGATCACGGGGTTGAAATGCCACAAAGGGACCCATCACAGATATATATGTTTACCAAAAGCCGTTAATAATTTGATATCACAAATTTGGTCCCAAGATTCTAGACTACATTGTCTCAGTCTAATCCTTGGATAACTCCCCAGTCATGGTTGCCAACGTCTCGTATGTGACCCTAGTAGCCTGGCTGTATGTGCTGGCTGGTGTAGCTGTTGCCCAATCCCCCGCCGCCACCCCCGAGGTTCACCCCCTGCTACCAACCTGGAAATGCACCAAGTCAGGAGGCTGTGTGCAGCAAAACACCTCGGTCGTCCTCGACTTTGAGTACCGCAGCGTGCACACCATTGGCGGATCAACTTCGTGCAAGACGGGAAACAAGCTCAACCAAAGCCAGTGCCCCAGCGCCGAAACATGTGCAAAGAACTGCGTGGTCGAGCCCGCCGACTACGCCGCCATGGGCGTCACAACCTCGGGCAACGCAGTCACCATGTACCACTACGTCAAGACGGACGGCAAGCTCACCAGCGCGTCTCCTCGCATCTACCTCCTTGACGCGAATGGGAAGTACGTCATGATGAACCTCCTCAACGCGGAACTGAGCGTCGACGTCGACCTCTCGACCCTCCCCTGCGGCGAGAACGGCGCCTTCTACCTCTCCGAAATGACGGCAGACGGCAGCAAGAACCCCGGCCAATTCAACGTCGGCGGCGCTGGCGCAGGTAACGGATACTGCGATGCCCAATGCCAAGGGTACTGCTGCAACGAGATGGACATTCTTGAGGCGAATTCCATGGCGAACGCCTTCACGGGTCATCCTTGCAAGGGGAACAACTGCGACAAGGGCGGCTGCGGCTACAACCCTTATGCGAGCGGGCAGAAGAATTTCTGGGGCCCAGGCAAAACCCTTGACACGTCGAAGCCCTTCACCGTCATCACACAGTTCCCCGCCAGCGGGGGGAAGCTGTCGCAGATCTCGCGCAAGTACATCCAGAACGGGCGCACCATCAACAGCGGGTCACTTTCCAACTGCGGCTCGGAGGGGAGCACGGGGGGTATGACGGGGATGGGCCAGGCTCTGGGGCGAGGGAGTAAGTCAAACCTTTGGACATGAGAAACCTCGTATCACCACTGACTTTATCTGCGTTCAAGTGGTGCTGGCGATGAGCATTTGGAATGACGCAGCCCAGAATATGGCTTGGCTCGACAGTGGCGTCAACGGACCTTGCACCAGTGGACAGGGCAGCCCGTCCAACATCCAGTCGCAGCATCCCGACACCCACGTCGTGTTTTCCAATATTCGGTGGGGCGATATCGGATCTACTACCAAGACTTAGTATGGGTCAAGGAAGATTTTTGGACATTGACTGCATCGAATCCTGCTCATATTATATTGTTCAAGATGTTGCACAAATAACGGCGGCCACGAATGAGCTCTTGGCAAAAGAAAGCTTGGTTTTTGTCGATTGTTTTCTGTAAGAGCCTAAAGATCGAGCGCCTCTCCGGAGCCCTCAACATGCATACACGGGAATATAAGTAGCTAGGTAATTAACCGGCTTGTAGAAGAGGGGACGGAGACCGGGCCATTACCTCTCAGGAATTGCCTCCAACTTGCTCAGTTCCACCCAACGTACGCTATATTGCTCAAATTCTTTAAAAGACCATCAAAAATAACACGGGATATGTCTTCAAAGTCATTGATTCAACAGATTCAAGTTGTCACTCAGACTCGAATTATTTGCTGATGTGAATCCGGCAAGATGATCCGCAAAGACATGGCAGTGAAGATTGCATAATGCCCGGGTGGACGTATAACCTTCCTCTAGACTACATCATGTATAGCCGTTCACCATCTCCTTTTTCTTCCTCTGACTTCTGTTATTCCACTGATGTCTCTCGACTCTCCTTTGAATCCTAACACTCAATGCAAGCAAGGCCGGATGTAATTCGAGGGAGTAAGCAACGGTCTCAGCCTCGACACGGTGTACTTGTAGTAGTTTCTGCATCGGTCGTCACGGCACCAATAAACGCCGTGGCCTTCGTGATTGTCGGCGAGGTTGTAAGAGACAGGATCAATGACTTGATACCAGACAATGCCCATAGACGGACGGCCCCCCTGTCCCAGTGTCATGTCGGAGACATAATTGACTTGAAGACAGTTCTGTCCGCTTGAACAAGGCCGTGTGGACACCTCGTGGCACCAGCATTGTTGACCATCGCTGTCAAAACTGGCAATGCTGTTCGTCACGACTGGTTCCCAAGTATGCACCTTCATAGATGGATTTTGCACAAAGCCATGCAGTAACTCGGCCATCTTTGGGTTTGGGGCTCGGACTAGCGGTAAAAGTTGGGTGTCTCCACGTGTGCAGAAGCTGTTTTAGTTTCATCATTCATGAGTGAGGGAGGCAAAGGAGCAAGACGTTTGTTAAGTGGGCGAGGGGCGTCGACCCTTGAATTTAAAAACTCTAGACTGCCACAAACCCTAATATATTATATTTGCAGGGAGGAAACTCGATCAACACAGCAGGGAGGTCACAGGTGGTGTACTTGGTTTTTTTCTGGATGACGGTTTCGGAATGGCGGCCAGTGCCCAGATTTTAATTCTCTTTACCATTTGACCACTGGCTCATTCCGATGGAATCGCAAGGTCCCTTAAAACCGGTAGAAAAAAGGTTAAATCCAAACTGTTGGACCTTTCAATTGCTGGTGCATCAAGAAGTTCGCGGCAAGAGCTTTCTCACCGCGTTCCATCAAGCCGTGATTTCCTTGTGGCTCACAGTACCTCAGTTCCCGTCACAGGGAAGGAAGGCGCAGGCCAGCGACACCCCCCACTGCCTTTCCCGCAACGGATGTCAAGGTCGTCTGGAGATCTGGAGCCAATCTTCAAGCATCTCTTTTGCATCGTTCATCTTTTAACTGCCTTGGTATCCAGTCTGGCATCCATCGCCCACACCGAGAGCACTTGCCCGCGATTCAGGTGCTTGCGCGGCAGGCATGATCAAGATGTGTCGACCCCACTCGCGTACCAAAACCCGAGACAACCACCCTTGGGCCCTGTCTGGCAACCTCGCTGTTCTTCGACTTGGAGTTGACGACCTCTAAATATATACCTACCTAGTTATGTCGCTCGTCTGTAACGATCTGGTGAATGTGAGTCCATCCACACAAAGTGTTGGGCCACAGGGTAATTATATCGGCTCTCCCGGCAGCCAGTGGTGGAGAGTCTCCTGGCAGCGGATGGGGTAGAATAGTTGAAGACGCTGTTGACAGCAGTGGACAAACTCCGCTGTGCCTCGCTATTATTGCCGGGTCCGTGGAATGTGTTGGAATCCTTCTCGTGGCCGGCGCAGACCCAAACATGATGGACAACATATTTATTGCCTGTCACAATGACAATGCTGGCCGCCCGCATCGCGAGCTGGCCCTGCGGGTCGACAGCCGGGCGTGAGCAGTGGACTGAACTTTGGACAAGGCCGAAACGGGGAAGCGGACTTCAAAAATGTAGGGCCGTCGACATTCAAAGCTACTAAAACCAATGCATGCAAAGATGTGAGTGGTATTGGGTGGCTCAATTAGAGAAACTTCTTTTCCGTTGGGAACAATGCTAAGAGTACAATAGTAACAGCAGAATACTAAGAGCGCAACCACATTCGATTTGGTTGAATACGAACAAAGGATTCTTGGTCTCGGTATTTGTTTGTCAATTTCCTGTGGGCCTCCGCTCGCCATCTGTTTATCCATTCCTGCCTACCCTTCATACCAGTTCCTCGATGTCGTGCTTTTCATGAGTGCCTACAAAATTGTGATGAACAGCAAACAACGTGCGCCTTGTTCCTGAACGTAACGTCATCTTCCCCGAGCACAAGTACCATGGCTTCCGTTTCTCGTACATATGACAAGATTCTGGAATGGGGCTTAGACCCCATCTCGCACGTCTATGTGCCCTCACGAACAGCACTTGCTGGGGCAATCGCCATCTTTCTCCTCACAGTGTTACTCTACCACTTTTTCCTGAACCCATTGCGAGACGTGACGCCTCTCGAGCCGCCGGTTCTCAAACCAGCCGTTCCAATCATAGGACATCTCATTGGGCTTTTCAGGCACCATTCGCACTATCTCCGGATCCTCCGGTAAGGCATTCTCATCATATATTTCAAAAGCAATATGGCTAATACACACTGCCCACTGTCTAGTGATCATGTACCCTCCAGCCCCATCGTCACCCTCAGCCTCGGCACCCTCAAAGCATACGCCATCTTCGACCCAGACCTGCAGCAATACGTATCGCGCAACAAGGCAGCCGAGAATGACCAAGGAGATGCCGCTGCCATCTTGTTCGGTTTTGGCAAGCGCGTCATGGACGCCATTGAGGGCCGCGACGGTATCCACAGGGACATTAGCAAGGAGTACATGGCTGCGGCGAGGAGTATGCTGTCAGGGGACTCGCTGAGAAAAATGCATCAGCGTGGGATGGGATACCTTGCGGGGAGGTTCAAGGGGATGGGTCCTGCGCATGAGGTGGACAGCTTGTATGATTGGCTCAAGGACTTGATGAGCATGGCTACTTCTGAAGCATTCTTTGGGGAGAGGAATCCGTATCGGACGGAGGGACTAGTTGATGATCAATGGTACGTCTGCTACCATAATTTCGACATCATGGGCTAATATATCTTCGAAAAGGGTCTTTGAAGGAGGTATGCAACTCCTCATGCTCCCGGGTATCCTCGCCTCCACCATCGGACGCACCGCCTACCGCGCACGGGCAAGAGTCCATGCAGCACTGGAGCGGTACTACAGTGGACACGATGAAGAGCACGGGGCGGCCGAAGTGGTTCAGAACCGAGCAGCCTTGCTGCGTAAACACGGCCTGGCTGACGACGACTTTTCTAAACACGAAATGACCACCATGCACGGCGCCACGGCGAACACGATCCCAGCCGCATTCTGGATCGTAGCCAACATATTTTCTCGTTCACAGCTGGTTAAAGACCTTCGTGCCGAGGCCTTGGTGTTCTGCAAGGCAAGCATTGAGCATGGTCGTCCAAAGAAGGTGGTCAACATTTCGCTGCACAGCATTCAAGCTGCCTGTCCGCTTCTCTACAGCTGCTTTCGCGAGACTATGCGACTGTCAAGCCAGTGGTTCGGCTGGCGTACCCTAAAACAGGACCTTGAGCTGCCTGCCGTTCTCACAGAGACGAGGCCATATCTCCTCCGCGCGGGTGCCCAAGTCCTGATGCCCGCTGGCGTCACCCACCGGCTGCCATCAGTGTGGGGACCCAACGACCCCGACACATTTGACCCGCGCCGGTTCCTCAACGAGACCAAGGAGCAGAAAGGCAGCTACGTGCCATGGGGTGGCGGAACTCATCTTTGTCCGGGACGCGTCTTTGCGACAGGTGAGATTCTAGGGCTCGTGATCGCGCTAATTCTAGGATTTGAAGTGCATGGGTTGGAGGAAAAGAATGTGCGTATGCGCGGCGCTCGGATTTGGGAGGCCATTGCAAAGCCAGTGTCGGGGGCGGAAGGGGGCCACGTAGTGATAAAGACACGGGAGGGTTGGGAGGATGTGGAGTGGAATTTTGTTTGTTAGGGGTCGGTTTTGGCTGAATGTTCCAACATAGGTACCTACACGGGAGATATTTGAGAAAGAAGATTTCATCAACTTGGAAAAATTGACTCTCGGCGGTCTCTTGCAGGCACGAACTGCATGTCAAAACCAACTTGGGACATGGCGGAACAAGATCCACGACTACGGTCCAACGGTATGCAACGGTATGCACGCAAACAGTCAGCGCACAGGCTTACCACGACCCAGACCTCCGGGTCGTCCGGTCTGAGCCAGGATCTAGCGGCTTTATCGGTCATTCCTGATGACCTCTCCCACCTTGGCACATAATCCCGATCCTTGGCTTGTTTAAGTAAGTGATGATTTGGAATTGTTGACTCAATCTTACTGGCCTCTATTTCGGGTTTATCTTGGTCAGACAACGAGTAATCAGCACAATACCGCTGAACGAGATGAAGGATGGACCTTGTGATATGAATACGCGTGCGGTTTCTGACTTGTGACAAATTATTCAATCGGCTAGACTCGGACTGTGACTGTTGGTTGACAAGGTGTGATATTGTCGTACAAGCCTGGGCAAACAACAAGTATTTAAAGACAGCACTCTCCCAGTTACCAAATTTGATTCAACACGAAGACAGCAGCCGTGCAACACACACTCCAGTCCAAACAATTCATCTCAGCCCTACTCAAAATGCCGTTTTTGACGCTCACCGACGGTGCCTCCATGTTCTACAAGGACTGGGGCAATATCACCGCGCCCCCGGTCGTGTTCTCGCACGGTTTCCCGTTGGATTCCGACGCTTGGGAGAACCAAATGTTCTTCCTTGGGAACAATGGTTACCGTACCATTGCTCATGATCGCCGCGGCCGTATGTATCTTCCGTCTGTTTTTAATTATTCATCCTGTCCAACTAACCAGACAACCAATTGACACTACCATACAGACGGCCGCTCCAGCCAACCCTGGGAAGGCAACGACATGGACACCTACGCCGACGACCTCCAGCAACTCTTTGTGCACCTCGACCTGACCAATGCCACCGTGGTAGGCCACTCCACCGGCGGCGGCGAGGTAGCGCGGTTCATCGGCCGCCACGGCACCAGCCGGGTGGACAAAGCCGTGCTCGTAGGTGCGATCCCACCGATGCTTGGCCAATCCCCGACCAACCCCGACGGCATACCCTTATCGGCCATGGAGCACATGGAGGCCGACTTCAAGGAGAACAGGGCGCAGCTCTTCCTCGACACGGCCAATGGGCCCTTCTTTGGCTACAACCGACCCGGCACAAACAGGTCCGAGGGCCTCGTCGACAGCTACTTGTCGCAAGGCCTACTGGGCGGCTTCGTCAACCAGTACGAATGCATCAAGGCCCTCTTTCTGACCGACTTCACGGAAGACCTCAAGAAGTTTGATATCCCGACTTTGCTGCTGCATGCCGAGGATGACCAGCTGGTTCCGATTAATAACTCGGCGAGAAAGGCGGTGGCCATCCTCCCGAATCCGACGCTGATAGTGTATCCTGGCGGGAATCATGCGCTAGCAAACACTGAAGTTGACCGGGTGAACAAGGACTTGTTGGAGTTTTTGAAGAAGCCTAGCTCGGGTGGGAACTGTAAATAATTCTAAATTTTAATTCTTCCATGATCGGGGCGGTTAAGTCTAGTCTAATAGTGGGCGAGAGTCGAGACAGCGAATCATGGTGGAATTGAAGGGGGAATCAGGAGAAGGTTTACTTTGTGCGGTTGCTTTATTTAATACGGTTACTCGTAACTTTCATTGGGACTTCAAATCCAAACCCAATGTCCTCTTCCGCTGCAAGTACTTCATGTCAATTAGCCCCTTAATTAATGAACCTCACCAACTTCGACCCTTCCGGCCGTCGCACCAAACCCACCCCCCTGAACACCGTGCGACGGGAAATACGTCTCATACCCATCCTCCAGCTCCTTCAACATTCCTTCAATGTCAAAGTACCACAGCTTGTACGACCGCCGCTGGATCTCCGCCAGACACTTGTCCCAGTCCCTCATGGTGCCAGGATAATTCCACTCGTAAATCTCGCACGCCTCACGGCTACTCTGGACGAGCCACTGCCCTCTTGCCGGCCGCACTCGGTTATATAGCTCGAACGCGGCCTCAACCACCTCGTACGGATCCCGAGTTCCGTCTCCTTCGTTGACAGTGGCAAGCGCCTTCTCCAGCACTGTCGCTAGCGCGAGAGCATCTTCCACGCCAATGCCTGCACCGGCACCGTGGTGCGGCGACGATGCGTGCGCAGCATCCCCCGCCAAGCACACCCGCCCCGACACAAACGTCGGCGCAGGGTGGTCGTACGTATCAAAGATGGCCCACTTGTCCAGCTCATCCGGCAGCAACCCGATCAGCTTGGTGACAGTCGGACCCCAGCCCGCAAAGATGGTGGCGACTTCGTCCCGTTTCGCGGGCGCAGTCATGTGCGTGAAATCCCAGTCGGACTCGTCGTTGGCAAACGCCACAAAGTTGATGAACTTCCCCGCCGCGACGGGGAAGTGCAGCACGTGCGCTTCGGGCCCCGTGTGCATGTGCTGGTTGAACGCCTTGAACCGGCCCAAGGCAGCGACCACGCGGTCCATGGGGATCAGCGCGCGGTAGGCGACTTTGTGGGAGAAGTGCGGGTACGACGCCGGGTTATTCTTGCCGAGGATGAGCTGGCGGATCTTGGACTTGATTCCGTCGCACCCGATGACGGCGTCCGCCTCGGCGGTTGTGCCGTCCTCGAACTGGAGGACGAGCTTGTGGCCGCGGCCACGGTCCGTGTAGCTGACCAGCCGCTTGCGGAACTCGACGACGTGGTCGGGGATGGACTTGACGAGCTCGTCGAGGAGATGCGCGCGGTGGCAGCCCTGGAAACCCTTTTTGCCCGTGTCCAGGCGGAACAGGAGTTTGTCGTCGGACTCGTCCGGGTTGGCAGGGTCCCAGGTGTACCCATCGTGGTACCGCAGAAAGTCGCTGGGGGCGTCGTCGTCCTCGCCGTTGGGGGTGGCTACGGCGTTGATGGCGGCCACGATGGCAGGGTCGATCAGCGACATGCACTTGCGCGCGTTGGCCGTGAAGGCGACGCCGGCCCCAATCTCACGGAACGAGCGCGACTGCTCGTAGATCTTGACGGGGATGTTGCGCTTCAACAGGCCCATGGCGGTAATCAGGCCGACGATGCCGCCGCCTACAATGGCGATTTCGAAGCGGGGTTGGACGTTGGCCATGTTTGCAACTTGACTGTGTATGGAAGAAAAGAAATGTTGTCTAGGTGGTCACTTGAATGGTTGTCTGGTAGCACAGCAAGGTGTGTCTCATTTCATTTTGTTTATATTTCGTCTCATCATATATATCAATCCACTAGAAATAAATGGCCACGCATATCTCCCTGCTGTCTCTCTCCATCAGTCGGACCCGACCGAAATGAAATGGCATGATAAATCGTCGCATGGGAAAATAAGTATAGTTGTTGTACTCCGCGGTGTCTGGATCCTCGGAGTTTTAGACCGGAGCACACTCATAATAAGTTACAAGCCTCGGTCTGTCTGCTTATCAGCAAATAGACAACCCATCCATCCTTTCGGCCCGGACCACCCAAACCGGCAATGCCGCCCTTAAACTTCTAGATGGAGGAATGGGGGTCACGTCAAAACTTGGCAAGCAGCCTTGAGGCGTTGCTACATGATGTCACCTATATGTGAAATTACGTTTGTTCTGCCGAGTTGAAATCGTGCGACCACATCACGCTAAGGTCCCTGCAGATTTGATACGTGACACAAAGACACGACATCTAATTACCTCACTTGATTATAACTAACAATTTTATGGTGAGATTCGAATGGAATTATGAAAGAAACAGTGTGGCCGCAAAAAAAAAAAATTAGTTTTGTCCTCATCCGGTACTTAATACAATGTGGTGACGAGGTTGGTGTTTTGGGTGTAATTAAAAGATTAAAAAGGGTGATAGCATGAACTAGACTAATTAATCTAAAGCGACCAAAGTCTTATGCGGCTCGAATAAAAATAAAAATAAGTAAAAATCAATACAAGATGGCGTTAAACATGTAGATGCAAATGCTGTCGCTTGCTGCGCAATGAAGATGTAGGAAAACAAAAGACGTGCTTCAGTCGTCGTCTCATTCCCTCTGGGACTTAGCCCAACTGTAACACTTCTAATAGCTCGCAAACCTCACCCCTGTCGCGCCCGCTATCCTAGTAATGTGGTCCACCAGCGCAGCAACATCTTTCGCCTTGATGGGCACCCTATGCGCACCGTCCCACTCCAACAACGGCGCCATATTGGCATCGCAACATTCATCTCTCAGCCGGCGATGTAGCTGAATATTGGGATCCCTCAGCCCGTGAACGTGAATAGTAGGAATAATCTTCAACTTTGGATTCCCATGGTGGTGGTGGTGGTGGTGGTGTCTTTTCACAGGCACGGCACCACTCAACAGCGGCCCGCGACCCGCCAGGAGCACCCCAAAGCGAAAGGCAAACCGCGGGAGGATCCCCGCCTCCATCTGCTGCTGCTGTCTGAGCAGTAGACTTGCAGCAATCTTGGCGCCCTGGCTGAAACCCATAATCCCAACCCAGGGACCACAAGCGCCAGTGAGGCGGTCATCGTCATCCATAGCCGCCTCGAGAACGTCCTCAACGTAGGCCATGGCAGAATGTGTCTTGTGCATGTCTTTCTCTGGGATGCCGTCGATCCACGCCGGTGGGATCCACCCGCGGAACGGGCCCCATGTCTCGTAGACGGAGACCACGTCTGGGCCGGGGCTGAAGGGTAGTGGTGCGTCGGCAAACACGAGACGGAAGTGTCCACGGAGGTAGGAGCTGAGAACGCGGCATTGGGCTCGAAATATGCGCGCGTTGCTACCACCGCCGTGGAGGCAGAGAATCCGCGGGAGGTCGAGATCGTTGCTGAGGTCTGGGTTGCGCATTGCTGCGGCTGACGGGGGTGAGAAAGTTTTGGGAGGGAATCAAGTGGCGTTTTGGGAATGACGTATGGTTATGATACAAGATATAAGGCTGGCTCTTTCTCTCTCACTTCTGGGTCAAATAGATGACGATTCTGAGGGAAAGACGGAGAAGAAGAAGAATCCATGGCTGGTTATAGCCTCCAGTAGAGGTGGCACTGAAGATAACCACCAATCTTGAACTTTGGCGAACTACGTATCCAAAATGTCGCGAGATTATCTTTCATTCTTTTTTCTCTCCCCCTCTGTCCCCATTGTGTCAATGTTTTTGCTCCTTCCAAGTCCGGTAGGTGCCTGCGAACGGAACGTTCCGGTCTCCCACCCCCTTCCAGCTGTGAGGTTGTTTTGGGATCGGCGGCGGCGAATAGGGGGCCGAGCCGCACCCCCTCCCCCGATACTCCGGCAAGAAAGTCCGGCAGGCAACGATCCCAGCATATTTATAATCACGAAGCTGGATAAGTATTAGTCCATCAGCACAGCCTGCCCTGCTTCGTAATTCAGGCCAAATCCAGGGATAAAGATCTCCCTATCTCCCAGTCCTCGACGGCGTCAATACCCCTGGGTGACGCTAGCCCGAGCTCATACTTAGCCCCTGGCTCTCAGATCTCTACAAAGTTTGATGGAGCCGTACGGCCAGTATTTGCGCCGTCTTACCGTCGAGCGATTCGTCAGTCTTTTCGAGAAGTCGACCAATAGGATGGAGAATCCGTACCAAGACCTCGACCGCTACAAAGACGTGCTTGGGCAACTCCCGATTCTGCAGGCGTACACGCAAGGCGTGTACTTCTTTCCCCTGCCTGCCGGTGTAACTCGCGGACAGGTCATTAGCGACGTGGACCAGGCAATCAGAAAAGTGAGGGCAGAAATCCCATGGATGGGCGGGCGGGTTATCAACGTGGGGAGGGGACCCGGCAACTCTGGAGAGTATCGAGTGGCGGCTTGCTCTTCGCCACCGCCCGCGTTAGTCGCCGCTGACGTGTCCTCCATCTTCCCGACATATTCCGAATTCCACTCCCGAAAAGCACCACTCGCCCTGATCCAGAACGGGCAGACTCTTACGACCGTCCCCGGGTACCCACATAAAGTGGATGTTGACTCGGAGGATGACCCGGCGCTGTGTGTGCGGGTGCAAGTCAACTTTGTGACTGACGGCGTGCTGCTCAGTCTGAGCACGCAGCACAATACGGCCGATGCAGGGGGGTTCTTTGTGCTCGTCCAAGCTCTTGCCATAGCTATGCGAGGCGAACCGTTCCCTTCTGAGTTCCTCGAGGCTGTGAACCGGGACCGCCGTAATGCCGTCCCCCTTCTCGGCCCAAACGACAAACCGCCACTCGACCACAGCAACCAGCTTCGCCCACCAGTCACAGCAGCCAACCCGCTGGCTGCTACACCCGTTTCCTCCCCGGCACGCAACCACATCTTCCGTTTCACTCCTGCCACCATGGTCCACATCAAGGCTCTCGCCAGTGCCGAGGAAGGCTTCGACCCGTCCGTCCGCTTCATCTCCACGGACGACGCTATCTGCGCCTTCTACTGGCAACGCCTGACCCTCGCCAGAGCACACCGCATCTCACCGGCCAAGACCCAAGCTCGGTTCACACGGCAGATGGACGGGCGAGCGTTGGTCGGACTTCCCCCTTCGTATCCAGGCGTAGTATCCCACACGGCCATCTGCGCCCTGCCAATATCGACCCTCCTCGGTGCTCCGTTATCCACCGTCGCGTCTGCCATGCGCAAGGCCCTCAACGAAGCCAACAACGTCCATCATCTCCGCAGCGCAGCGACTTTCATCGCCACCACCAAGGACAAGTCGACGATCACGTACACGGGGAAATTCGATCCGCAAGTCGATGTGGGCAGTTCGTCGTGGCGGAGCTTCGGGAGCGCAGCGGCGTTTCCAGAGTTTGGCATGTTGGGTAAGCCGGAATTTTTGAGAAGACCGCCGACATTGCCGTTTGCAGGCACAATAATGCTGTTCCCTGCGGCGGATGGGAGTTGCGATGCGAATGCGTGTTTGACGGACGAGGATTTGCTGGCTTTGCGGGCGGATGTTGAGTGGGAAGCGGTCGTGGAGTACATTGGATGATTTGTCTTTTCTTGGGTTGCCAAATTTGGGTGGGACTCATTTTGAGCCATTCGTTCTGGAGAGCGTAGTTGCGGCGAGTAAAACCTGGTAGAGTGCGCCTTCCAGAAATGTGGTAAGCCAAGAGTTGGGCACGAGCGATCAAATGGATGGACCGTCGACATCAACCTAGACCTAGTGGATTCTCGGTTACTACCTATATAGTCTCACCCAATAATTGTTTCTGGCCCAGTCCGTTTTAGTCGCAAAACCTGAGTATGGGTAAGGTACGTTGAGCGCCGCCTACCAGATTACTAGGTTCTTCTCCCATCCAAAGAATATCTATAGGGCTAGACCCTTGTGGACGATCCTTCGGGGCTGGAATTAGATTGGCGGCTTTCAGGACATTCAGGACAGTAACAGCGCTTGCGGGCTGGACGGCGAGCCGCAGCCAGTACCCGCTCCGAGGCAACACCCCAGCCCTACGAAGACACTACCCCAGCTCCGCGGCGGGGCGGCTACACATTTCTTCTATCCACGAGCTACTGCAGAAACCGCTCGCTGGCGTGAGGACGACTCTCCCCGAAGCTCGGTTGTCACAGCGGCGGCGGGATCACAGAGGATCTGAACACTGTACCTCCTGTATGCCCTCAGCGGCCCCCGGAACAATGGCCTCTTCCCAAGGTCATGCCAGCGATCGACTGATCAAGGCCGATCAGCAGCAGCTGCTAGAACTGCTTCAGTAGAGGCAGCATGCCCGGCCAGAACAAAAAGGGTGTTGCGAGGCTAGGATGGAGACGCTAGAATATTGCTAAGCCACTCCCAGCGCCTTCGCCCCGCCTTCTAGTTGCCCAGTAGGCCCCGAATCTCTTGGGATTGAAAAAACCACAACCCCCCATGTCCCACCGAAGTACACCCCCAACCCATGTGCATCCCCAATTTTCGCTGTCCGTTCGAGATCTCCGCCGACAAAGCCCACGATCGCGGTCGCCGCCAATGCAAAAAAAACCCCCACAAGCACGCCGCCGCCGGACAACCAGAAAAAGCAGAATTTGCGTGGCACCCCGACCGCCTCAAAAAGCCCCAGCAAGCTCATGGCTTCGTCAAGCCTTCCCTGAGGACTGCTGGGCGCTTCGGCGATATATTAGTAGGTATTTGAACTCGGAAACAAGTGTCAAAATTTACCCTACGACCAATCTTCTAGCGATTTGTCTTTCCCTTCTTTAGGGCTCTTGTCTCGGGTTCTACACCATCCCGCTTCCTCTTGGCACGCGCACCCCTCGAAGAACGTAACGAAACAAATGACTCCCCCAGACCGACAGGCGAGCCGAATGGAGGTCCGTAAGTTGTCTGCTGTGAAGCATACACGGCATTCGACTCAGCCACACTATCCCAGGTCCTAACCGTGGTAGTAGGCGATGCTCGGTCCGTCGCGGCCACGGTGCTAGTAGCTGGTGTCTCCTCTTGGGTCGGGGGAGTAGGGGCTCTGCCCAACCCATCCAACGTCTCGTCTTGGAGGGGATCGTAAGTGGTCCGGATGGATCGGTTATTGGCCGCAAGAAGATGGAGCCACCATATGGCCAAGTTGATCGTCAGTCTCTTCTCGCCGCCCGGATTCTGTGTCGAGTCGTAGATGGACGCGTACTCAATCGTGCCTCCATCCTTTGGTCGTATGGCCCCACGCTTGGACTTGCTCCTGTGTAGCCGTTCTTGGGGCACTCGCACGCGGAACGCCACGACCTCCTCGTCCGAAATAATGTACCCGTACCGAGTCTTGAAGTTCATGCAGTACGTGAAGATCTGCCTGAGGGGCCAGAACCAGTTCTGCACCAGGTCGTTTGCATCGACCTCTTTGGGGACAATCTCTGTGCTCCTCCATTTGTAGCTGACCTTGGTGTCTCCCGGAATAATGTTGGTGGTCAGATTGGGGTCGTCGGGCACCACCGTCCGAGTGCCCGCCCAGTCTGGCTTGTGCCGAGACACGCTCTGGGCATTACCGCCGGCAACCATCTCCACGAAGGGCGGTCGGAGCCCGCGGCCGCTGGACTGAAGTTGGGCGTGAGACAGCGCTGTTGCGACAATCGGATGTGTCCATTGTGATATAAAGTGCTTCTCCAGAGCAGCTTCGTCGGCGAACCTAACTACGCCCTTCTCAAGGTGGGGGAACTTCATCGGTTCCATGGTGTGTTTGAGCATCTCACAGAAAAGGCCGCCACAGCACTTCATCAGGCTGGCGCAGTCGAAGTCTTCCCACTTTGCGATCCTGGACGGCCTTCGCCATGACTGGTTTCTGGTGTTCGTCCTGCTCTTGGTTCGCGAAGTGGCTTGGAGCTTTGGTTTTTGTGAGGAGAGGTGATGGAGCAGGCTGTACTCAGCATCAGAAGCGTTGCTGGATGTAGGTGCGTTCAGTGGCATGGTTGACGAAATAAGCGGAAATTAATGTTGACGGTTTGAACGGTAGACGGGAAGAAAAGAGTTAATAGATTGAAGAAGTGAAGAAGGGGATGAAACTGGACCCAATGCTTCATTTCTCAATTATTATCCGCTGCCGAGAAACCCGCCAAACAGCCACAAGCAGGCAACAATTCTCTGATTAATTATCGTCAACGGAACAGAAATACCGCAATATTTGGTGAGTGGGTGGGTAACACAACATGAAAGACCTCCCATTGACGGATCCAGTCGACCAAAAGCACCTGTGGTTGGCCCCCTTTCCGTGACCCAATCTCCCAATTGTGGGTGGCTGGCCCTTGATAGGAGTCTCCCGGTGCCCCCGCTCTGCCCGGTCGGTATCCCATGACCACCACACGCCTTCCGGAAAAGGCGAGCTGCAGCTCCATGTGCGACTTTGACGATAACAGCATTGACGCCCAAAGAAGCTCCTCAGGCAACATCTCTGCTTCGTACAAGATTGACAGATGCCGCAAGGTTTCTTGACGCATTCGACTCATTGAAGCGACCCGCTCAGCATCATGTCAACTGCTGCCATTGACGAATTTGATGAACTGCCGAGGATCAAAGGCCCCAAGCTCCGGCGCTTCAAATACGGCCATTTCAAGGATATTGAGTATCTCGAATTGCTGAGTAGATCGGACAACGAGGAAGCATCGCCAGATGGAGATCATGGCTATGTCTTCCGAGTACGGATTGACGGGGACCTCTATGCGCTAAAGATTGTACGTCTACCACTGTCTACTAATTCCCAATCGGAGACTAATAAATAGCGCTTGAAAAGTTTCGATTCTTCGATATGGAAGAAGCCCTCGCGATGCTCGATCCCGCCGGCAGAAGCCGAGTGTCCCCGGAGGACGTCGAAGGTCAGAACGACCCATTCTACGCCGAATGTCGGGCGTATGCACGCATCGGGTCGAAGCCGCGAAAGCGGCCTATCGCTATCGCGTGCCATGGCTTCATCAGCATACCCGCCAAGCAAGAATCAGTCTTTGCCCAGAGATTCAACATTGCGGACTGGAACCGGCCAAAGGAGGAGCTTTCTTTGCCCCCCGCAAAACAGCAGCCTCTCAGGGGGTTAGTCAAAGACTGGGTTGACTCAGATCCTGAGATCACGGAGGCGTTGATCAAGTCAATGCGGCGCGAGCTCAAGGCTCTGCACAGCCTGCGAATATACGTTATGGATATCAGGTTGGCCAACTACAAAGGGGGCCATCTGGTGGATTTTAGTTCCGCCTGGACGGAGCCGCACTTCGAGTTCCGCAAGGACATCAATTCTGAGGAGGACATCAAACTCAATCGACAGATTGACCCAGCGGCTTTTGACAAGATGGTGAAGGACGAGCTAGGCATGGAGGTGTCGGTCAAGGCAAGACCGAATCCTGCCGTAATTGCACGGTTGCGCCCTCGACGGGGTAGGGAGGGTTGATACACCAATGCACAAAAAGCTTTATGTTATCCATATTCCTGTATACATTTAATCACTTAATAGTCCCAATCAGTTGCACCCTTCCGAGTCTCCTGCCGGTGAGAACGAAAGAATCGTCTTTGACTCTGTAAGCCAGGTGTTCCATTGCTCCCAGTTAATGGTCTGGGTAGCATTATCCTCTATGACAGTGCGGTCCCGCGAGAGTATATCGTGCAAGTTTCATGCCCATCACGTTGTTGAAACCACCGACTTGGCCGTCACCCAAGCCATTGGTGAACCAAAATGGGTCACGGCTGCTAGACTAGTGGCGCTGCCGCCAATTTGTCCAAGACCTGCCAACTGGGGGTCTGGGCCCTCGTGAAGGTGTGTTGGCCCTAACTCGTCGTTCGCGTAGCTGCTGCCGGTATCTGGCTAACCCCCATGTCGCGAGATTCTTCTGCTTGGCGGTTGGCGGCAGCTGGCTGACCGCTCTTTGAGTCTCGCACTTGTCTCCTGGCCTCTTCGCAGATTCTTGTTGCTGGAATAGCCGGGCTATGAACCTGGGTGGTGTCGCTGGGGAAGATATGCTCCTGTTCTGCTGCAATACGCCAACGCGAGCGTCGTATACCTTTAAGCAAAGATTAATTAGCCACTACGACATTGATGGGTTTCCTCGTGTTAAGGATCATGGCCGGGCTGTTCTCGTATATAGTAGTAATGAGACCCCAAGCTTTCTCCACGTCTGGAATCAGTGGGTTCGCGCGAAGGGTATCGAGAATGTAGATAAACGCGCACTACTGGAGGACAAATATAGCTTGCCAAACAACCCGCTTAAGCTGGGGTTTGGACTGTAACATATTGTACTATTCGAGTAGGTTGATACTGACCTCCCAGACCTGTTTAGCGCTTAGAATATGCTGTCTCCTCCAGGATGGCCCATCTCTGTAGATGGTGTATTTAAAAGTGGGTTGTGTTGATCGAAGACCGCACCATCAGCATTATCATAAGGAGCAATACCTATGAGGGATTACGGTACCGTAGGTGCTTCAATTCTAAAAATTCCTCAATCTTCTTGAAAGTTTCTTATATTTCGTCCTTATCGCTTCCTAACTCTAAATCCTAGTCTTAATTACTAACTTGGGGTCACATTAGTAGTTAGCACCCACGTATAGATTGAGAGCCTGCGGACCGTTAAAAAATTAGGGCGTAGATGGAGTCATCCTAGCTAGGCAAGCTAGGGTTGGGCTTCTTATCTAGATCCGAGCTCCAGCCCACCACTTTTAGGTAGATTTCCCGGGGACCTACCCCAGGTTCTCTATACCCCGATATCCAACGTTCTACCCCTCCCTCGGAAGGACTCACCCTTCCCCACCTCGAGGCGGGGGTTACGTCCAATTGGTTTTGGTATTATAGTATAGGTAGACGTGAGTTAGTCGTCCCGATAAACTCGCACCAAATTCTAAGGGCAATCAATCTCAAAAGACGGCGTGGCTGGATGTAGGTAACGAGGCTCTAGAAATAGTTATTAGCAAATTCGACCAGAAACAGAACCCCCGTATACGTTCTAATCCAGTATAGGCCTTCCGCTCTGAAGCCATGAATTGTAGGAGGACGAGGATATCCAGCGCGGAAACCTAGGAGCCTGAGGCGCCCGCCAAATGCAGTTGCCGTTTCTATCTTTCCCAGCCTGATTTTAGCCTAACCATTTTCGGACGAGATAAATTTCTTTTAGTCACCGACTATCTAGGTAGGCAGTAGTTTACCTTAGCCTCCACACCCCTCCAAGTCATCAACTTAGCCATCCATACTTACCTTACCTACCCACAAATATTCGACGAGCGCCTTCCTCCAACTCACTCTCTTCCTGTTGGTGTTTTAGCGAGCCAACATGCTCACAGCCCAGGGACTGGAGCAAGAAAGAGTGACAATCCTCGAGGAGGCTTTGGAGAGTCTGTCTAAAGTCGTCACCGAGTCTCAAAATGCCTTCATCAAGCCCATCTTCACCGATGCCCAAGTTTTGGGCCTTTGGCACATTGAGACAGGTCCTGGAAACTGCAAGATTCAGGACTGGGAAACCAACTTACAGCAGGAGAAATCGCGGAAAATTGGAGTCACCTTCTTCTCGGCCTTCGCTACGTCCTGTATCACTCAGCGACACTTTAACGGTCCCTGAAGGTGCTAATTAGATGATGTAGAGGATTTCTTGAGTCAGGCGAGGAGAAACAGGTTTGTTCTTGATCCCGTGCAATCACTCAGTTCAAAGGTGACCACCACATCCCGAGTTCCTCCTAACGGTGACTCCCATTGCACCCTCACGTTTTTGGTTTCATAGTGAATAACCCTACATGCTGATATCAAGACCCTTCGAGTTCCTACATGGCATGGCCGTACTGGAAGCTTTGAATGCCCTTTCATTTTATACTGTGCTATCCGTCGGTATTTTATGAGGCATAATTATTGACCAAGCAGTTGATGAACTAATTAACTATGCAACTTTATTAGCCTCGCGCTGCGGCGGAGGGTGTACTTTATCTTCCTCTTTTTTTCTTTTCTTGAGCCTCGATATTGTACCTTTGTCAATCTTCCGTGTTAACCTCCCCGTCCTCAGCCATTTAGCCAGTTTTGACTCTTCTCGCTCGATATATCCGTTGGTGTCCAGAACTGACCCCCTCTTGCCCCAGTTCTCATAATGAAACTGATAATTGTTCACGCAGTTGTGGTTTTCGCACCAATAGACACCATGCGTCTCGCGGTCTTCCCTGAGAGAGTACGAATCTGGGTCCAGCGCCTTGACCCAACTTATTAGGGATGGCCGAAGGACGTCTTTCACTGTGTCCCCTAACTTGGATGCCCTTTGACGCCGCCGGCATGGTGCCAATGGGATGGCTTTGAGATATCGTGTCGGAACACAGTCGTCGCGTTTGTTGCAGGCGCACTCAGCGCGGCTCAGCCAAAACCCTTCGAAGCCTTCCTCTTCGTCGTGCTGGGCGCGATGCTTGTCCCGGGTGCTCAAGTTCCCCGAGAACACGAGAAGAGAGGGTGTGTCGGGCACCTTGCCAATGTGTTCAGGACAGGGAGCAGCAGACCGGCGGGGAACCGTGGCGGCGGCGTTGCTCTTTCTTCCGTTTCAGATATCGACGCAGGAGCAAAAGTTGGGATCGAAACGCTCCATCTCGTATGGGTATCCCCCCCGTGCGAGGGACTTGAGGTGCGAGCCCCAATTCTGGCGAAGCCTCTCCAGTCGACGGAAAAGGGCGCCGCCATCGACAGCGCCGGGAATTCCTCCCACCCCAGGAACCTGAATATGGGGATCCCACCAGATGATAATAAAGGGTAATTCACCGTACTTGGAACTACACGCTGTGCGGTTTGCCTTTCTGTCGAAGCCGACTGTAATCGCTGTTCTCTCGTGGTTCTCTTTCTGGCCACAGGTTAAAGTCCACTCGTTGTCGGAGCCATTGATGAAGAACTCTTCCACGTTCGCCCAAGTGACTGTCAGGTGGTCGCGGACCCGGACGTGCCCTTCCCGCCCAACGCATATCCGCGTCTTGGACGGGCCATGCCTTTGCGTGTATGAGAAAAGACATGCCGGGTGTTCTGCATCACAGCCGGAACAATAATAAAACTTGTTTTCCACTTTACGTCGCGCCTTCTTGGACCCAGCCTTATGACATGTCTCGCAGTAAAGGTCCTTTTGCAGGAGACGCCGTAGAGAAAATTTGACGCGCTCCGAGTCGGGAAGTTTTTCCCTCTTCCATGGCGTTGTCTTGTAGTAGAGTCGCCAGGTGATGAGTGAGTCGTCGTGGAATTTCTGAAAGCGGTCGTCCTCAAAGAGGCGCATAAAGATACAGCTTGTGCGCCGAAGGCAGAACAGGCTGACGTCGTCGACCTGGCTCATTATTCGAAGGAGGATGTCGTCGGGGAGGCGGGATAAGTGACCACCGACTGCGCCGAGGCTGGTCGGGGCGTTGAGAACTCCCTCCATTAGTTGCGGTTTGCTGGAGGGCAAACGGAAATATGGCGCAAAATTTGGCTGTGTGCTAACGAGTGAAAGGAAGAAAGGAAAAAATACATGCGTTTTATCCAATGCTCTCAAAGTTTGAAAAGTGTTGGGACTCAAAGTTTGGAGACTTCGACAATGAACCGCCGAGAATGCAAATCTTGCGTAAGAGGCGGCCTTTGAGTTCGTTGTATATCGGGGCAAAAATGGTACTTGATAATAGACCACCTTTAGTCTAAGCTTTACAAAAGAAGCATAACTACTGGCCGGCGTGCTTGAAGAATTAGCAAAGGTAAGCGGCGGTCACGTGGCATGTGTGCTGCGTCGGGCCTGGGGGTTGATGAGACAAATTCGCAGGTCTCAACTTCAACAAAACGTATAGGTGGCTGTGGTGTAATGGTCGTTTTCGAGCAGTACATTATCAATGAAGTAACCACCACTCGTCTTCCTTCTTTGCTTGTCTCTGAATGTGATGGAGCTCGCGATTGACTTGGGTTGGCGACGCTATTGGCTGGGGTGAAACATCTTGGCCGTGCCATAAATCTACTCTCGAGGTGCCGCGAAGACTCCGGATTTGGGGAGCGTTGTTAGCCCTTGTCAGTTTTGTAAGTGGCAACAGTGCCCAAACGTCAATTGATTGTTTAGTGACTCTGCGAGAACCTTGATGCTCGTGGCCACATCATTCGATGATCATCACATACCTTACCATGCACAGACTGCACGATTAACTGGCGACTGCAGATATACGCAACAAAGCTAGACCACGTATACGAGAGGAGATGTAAAAAAATTAAACGGTGACATATCGGCATAATAGAGATGGTTGCTCTAACGGTGTGAAGGCTCACGCACTCTGTTGTTCATAACTCATTTGCAAATATTGTGACGAAGATGATGAGAAGAGAAACTTCGACAAAACCAGAATGATACCGGGTTAAAACATTTTGAGGACTGAGGCGGGAGTTGAACTCTCGACCTCTTGAGCGGTAACGTACACGAGAAGGTACGCCAACATCCCGCTTGACTAAACCGACAGCCCACATACTATTGTGCCCGGAGGCGAAAGCTAATTATGTTGCCCGAGGGCGAAAGGGCTAGGCTTGGCGAGGGTTATATACTCTGGTTGACAATCTGGTCGGAACTGAACATCGGATCGATATCGCGCGCGACAAGGCAACCCGGAACTTGGAGGCATCAAGCAAGGTTGTCGGCCAATTACTATAATAGTTCCTCTGTAACAGATTAATTAACCGCACCTGCCAGCCACGACAATGAGATCATTTCGCAGATCGCGCCTCCCGTGTGACCACGTTTGACATTTGAGTCTAAACAACAACCAAACTTGACAAAAACATCACGGAATCCATGCTAAACCGAGACTACGCCAGCCATACCTACTTAGCCGCTCACTTCGACATGCTCTCACTACCAGGCGCCATGCCGGGAATTGCATCGAGCCCTATTCATTCAATCTTGTCAGCAAAAGTTCAATCCTCAAATATCACGAGTCATTAACAGCAGCAGAAAAACTTACAGCCGTCAACATTCTCCTTGACCTGCACAGCCCGCGTGCACTTGTTTCCTGCCGCAATGGTCTGCGTCTTGAGCTGCGGGCAGTTGATGTTGCAGTTGGTGTCCATGGCCTTTTGCAGCGCGTCGTCCTTCCACCCGAACACGTAGTCGCCGTGGTTTCCGAACCCAGTGGCGTCGCCTTGGCTCCTGATTATTTAACAGTGGGTGTCAGTTTTCTTCTTTTCTTTTTTTTTTTTTCTTTTCTTAACTGTCCAGAGGGCTACAAGGGGGAAAAGGGAGGTATGCATGCATACCACACAAACGGCTGCGACCCATCCGTGGGCCACAGGCTCTTGTCATTGAACTTGGACGTGTCCCAGATGGCCTCGTAGAAGAGCTGCGGGATCTTGACGGGGTGCGTGGCGGGGCAGGGCCCGTTGTTCTCGAACGTGCCCGAGGACGGATACGCGATGTGGCTTTTGTGGTCGGGGCTGTCCAGGTTCTTGCCGTCCCAGCAACTATTATGTTGTGTCTGCGTTAGCACCTATTTTACAGATGGATCGCGAGAATATGGAGGACTTGCGTCGGAAACCGGACATTCGCCATGATGCCGACCTTGCACGGCTTGGCGGGCATATCCAACGTCTCACCCGTGCGCGTCATGATGGTCTCGAGGCAGGTATACGTGAGCTGTCGGTACTGTGCTGTCTCCTCCCTGGTCCTGGACGCGTGGTTGCCAACCAGCATGCGGAAGCCCGGCTTGAACGCCGTCACGGCGCTCTTGGTGTTGCCCGCGTAAGGGATGTAGTAAATCGTCATGCCCGAGTTGGCCTGCTCGAAGCCCGAGTTTGGCTTCTGCGGGACCCGGTGGTAGCTGCCGTTGCGCGCCTTGAAGTACAGCACAGCAGTCCAGTAGTTGGAAAAGTCGTCGGCAAAGGTGCACGTCGTGCAGGTGGCCTGGGACGGCGGCGGCGACTTGGGGTCCATGGTGATGTTGAATGCATTTCCTCCGACAATCTGATGCAGATGGGGCGAGGGGGCGATGCCAGGGTTGACCAAGCTGCAGCAAGCAGTGTGTTAGTTGTGTTTTGGGGCGTAGGGGTTGACATACTCACGGATCGAGACGCTCGACAACAAGCTGTGAGCACGAAAAACGCAGCAGCGCATCCACACCCGACGCGGCAAGTGCCAGGCCGGCGGCCAAATAATTCAGATGCATTGCAGGCCTTTTCCTCAGTCGCTGGCAGTTTATGAGGCTTCAGCTCGGTGCCAACTGAATATCAACAGGGCTGCAGCGTGATGTTTGACACAAAGGTCATGCAAGAAAGTGTAAAAAGGGGGGGAGAAGAAGCAGAGGCAAGGAGGTATGTGGGCCTTGTTGGTGTGGTTTTTAAACGCCCGCTCTCTCCCTCGTGGACATATTGACACTTAAAGGCGTAGATAATTATCATATCCAGGCTCTTCCAGATTGGTGCGATAGCAGTGCTGGTGTGTCCTCGCGGGTGGCCATCAAGATCGCCACAGATCAGAAGCCGGGGCGCCGTAACTGCCGGACGCAAATGCCAGACACTTGATTCGACGGATAAAACGTCGACGAGCGCTGGCCTTGACATGACAACCCTGGCTGATATCAGAGTCTTGGAAACGAAACGGGATTGTCCGGGGACGGTGCTTGTTTAAATTGGCGGGGCCTTTTTTTTTTTTGCGGGGGAGGGGACTGCCGTCCGTGACTGGGACGCCCAATACTGGCGTCTGGTATAGCTGGAGTTCTTTATTACCCCATGGGCAGAGGACCGATTGCCGACTGCCTAACCATTGTCAATTAATATGTCAATTGACCCGGAGTTGGCTCCACCCAGCTCTTTTGACAGCTTAAATCGGCATGGGGGACGGACAGACTGTAACCCGAGTTCGATTGCCATTATTCGGCATGTTGATCTGTTGAAGCTAGAGTGAGCTAGCAAGATGACGTTTTGGTGCAGGATTCGCATGATTCAAGGGATAGGGATACTAAATCCTCGAAGAGAAAAATTCTAGAAGCACGCTCTTAAATTGAGGCGCAGTCTAGTCACGGGTTCGTCATGTCGGCATATGGTAGGGCGGGGAGTAACGAAAGGGAGGCAAAAGATAAAAAGCAAAGGTGTCACTCTGGCTCGAACCCGGGCCCTAAGAAACGGGGGACACCTTGGGTGGCCGCCCAGTTTGTCCGTTCGTACTGTTAAGCTACGCAGATTGCGTAATATTTCAGCTACTTCGCTGGAATGGTTTAGAGTTAAGAGGGTATATATCGGACGGGTTACAGGGAACTTCTCATCTTAGCTTTGCAACTGGCGTCAAGCCACCATGGACCAATCTGGATCCAACAAGAGATATTAGTAAAAAGATGTGATGTCATGATTGCTTAGAACTATTGCAAGTAGCAAACTTTCTAAATCTAGGATGAGGACCTTTCGGCACGGTCGCATTTAGATTCACAGTTTCAGCGAGTTAACACGAAATAATTAGTTTAACTCTTGCATTTATGAACTGAATGGGCATGAATCCAATTGGCGCGATGTACAGGCAGTGTGAAATGAGTCTGCAGTATCTGAAGCAAGGCTAACTTGGCCACAACGGAATCCAAACAAGTTGCCCCTGGCCAAGTCCACGTCACCCACCAGCCGGACGAGATCGTCCAGCAAGCCCACACGCTAACAATCCCAAAGGCAGCATATTTCACTGTCATCTCGCCTTGGAGATCGGGGTTCGAAAAACTGGGGAGATCCACGCATGCAGTCAGGTTAGCAGTTCCTGACCCGCAGTGGGACAACCTTGGTAGGGACTCAACGGCAAGTCCAACAACAATAAGTTGTCCGGGTTGGGGAGGACGAGGGTTCAGTAATGGATGCTGTCTGATTGATTTCCATGTGTGGTTTCTTTCTTGAGATGCTCGTGCGGCGGCTATTAGACACGTGTATAGTCCATTTGGTTAGATATTCGAGCTTGAGTGTATCATCTGATCAAGTGAAGTTAGGGTTCTGGAAAGGCTGTATCATGTCCACGACTAGCAAGCAGTCTCTAAGGTAATTAACCCAAACTCTCAGCAACGAATCAGCCAAATAAATCCAAGTACCAGTCGTCGATAATTAAAACGCTTGAGGAAACACACAAGCCCGAGCCATAAGCCTCCCATCTCAATTTCTTGCCACTCTATATGGGATGAGCTCTGCCGTTAAGGTGTTCCTGCCGACAGGCAAACATTCGAGGGATTCTCTCGACCACGAAACACCTCACAGTGCTAGTATCTCAGCATCCCAGTGGGTAGCACAAGTCTTTTTTTGCGTTTTTTCGCCACACCAGTCACCATGAGTCCTAATATTGCACAGCTCTTTAGCCGTTAAGAACAGGTTTGAGAAGCACTAGGAAACCGTCACCACTATGCAAGCGAATTGTAGTTTGCTCCTGCGAGTAGCGTAGCTGCCCCTGATCTGAGTGAAACTTGGCTTGTATGTCATTGCCAACGATCCGTTCATCATAAGTCACAGATAGCGACACCCTCTTGATGCTCTAGTTTTTTATACAACCCAGCTATGTTCAGACAATTAGAATGGTGTCGTCTTCTTGGATCCGAGCCTTGTTATCCCGGCCAAGGCCTGCGACTTGATCTCATCTTCCCCGCCTTGTGGTGGCCAACTACACCACGCAGACGTCAGTGACGATAGCTTCTGCCATGCCAAGTAGGCAAAACAACCTCCGGCAGCTGGTCACAAGGGGCAAAGATGGGGCGAGGGTCACCTGCGAATGCGAAGCGTCAACTCCTCTGCATTCTTAGATGGGCATATAAACCACGATATTCGTTTACTTTTTTCATTCTCCCACAACCCTACCGACTTCCTTTAAGCAGATTCAACAGCCAACACCAACAACCACCCCACACCCCCATCTTCCTACGAGATCTCTCAACCCTCCCCACCAGCACATTCGCAAACATGCTCTTTTCCAAAATCGTTGCCATCTCGACTCTTGCCATCTCGACTCTTGCCATCTCGACTCTTGCCATCTCGGCTCTTGCCATCTCGACTCTTGCCATCTCCCACCTCGCCGCAGCCGCCCCTGCCGAGCTTGTCAAGACAACTGCCCCGGCTAAGCGCACCAACGGCGAATTCACCTAGTAAAACCCGCCGGTCGGCATCGGCGCGTGCGGCTGGTCCAACGGCGACAGCGAGTCCGTCGTGGCCATGGACCACGCAACCTTTGACGCGCGGACCCCCGGCGGCAACCCCAACAACAACAACCTCTGCAGCAAGACCATCAGCGTCACGTATGGCGGCAGCAGTACCGTCGGCGTCAAGGTTGTCGATCAGTGCCCCGGCTGCAACGTTGGAGATCTCGACTTCAGCCCCGCGGCGTTCAATGCGCTTACGGGCAATCTGGGGCTCGGCCGCGTGCCCGGGACTTGGTATATACTTTAATTAGACTCTGCACGGGACTCACTGCTGCAGAATTACCAACCAGGAGAGATGGGATGACGGGGAGGGACAAGCCGACAATATGCAAGTTTGCTGCTAGGCACTGCATTTCACGGCACAGTTGCCTAGCACTCGGCAACAAGAAGATAGTTGGTCACGATTTTTATCTTGCCCGGGTACCTACTACCTATTTATAAGTGCCAATTAGCTCTGAGGATGGCTTGTAGAATGATCGAGGGAAATGTAATGAAACGATTCCCCCCACCCCCACATATATGACTTCCACCAACCGCTGCTTTGTAGTGAATGTAACTGGGAGATTGGTGGGCGTGGCAGCAAACATTCATGTCATGCTGCTAAAGTGTGTAGAGGCAAGTGTAATTAGTCACGAGTCCATCTAGTCTCACCCAAACAGAGATGACTATGCATCGATTGGTGGCACAAGTGCGGAGGAGGCGTCAGTAGGTCTGGGGTCCCATGGGGATTTAACTGGTGGGAGCCAGGCAGATAGGTACGTAGAAGGGAGAGAAGATGATGTATTTTCGACGATGCCAGTTGACTTGAAGCAGCTGTTGCCGGATGTTTGCCGTACAAGGAAGGGGGAAGGGAGCCCCAATCAGAGGCCGAGAACGAAGAAAGGTCCCTGCACCGAATATCCATGCACTGCATTTTTAGCTCTCACGGAGGATATGAGCAGAGCCTTGCCGCCTGCACCGCATTTATAGCCCTCACGAAGTAGCGAAGGATGAGGCTGGCGCCTCGTCCGATCTTTGGAGGAGGAGTCCAGACCCCCACCCACCACACAAACCGAGCCGTCAGTATATGGGGGAAGTCTCTTGCTACAGATATGCATCAAATCCGAGTTGGTCGAGTGGTCGGTATCGCATCGCCTGTCTCTTTCAACAAGAAGTCAGAGAGATCCCAGGTTCGAACCCCGGTTTTACCTTCACCACCTGCCTCTCCCTCATTTTCTTTTGCATATATTCTTCACAATGTAAAAATTCTACTGTCGGTCGGGTCAGTGTGTAAGGCACTATCAAGCCTAGTCAATAAACAAGCCTTGGTGTGGAATTACGGTAGTATGTATAAAGAAAATCGATTCGCTCACGCTATATATGCGGTATAAAATTCGTCCAGCTAACATCAACATACGCCTCGGCAGGCAGCTCCCTCAGACTGATAAAAACCTCGGCAATCAGAAAACACCTCGCCAAGACCAGCAACAACACCGACAAGGACAACAACGCATCCATCGGCGCAGGGATCCACTCCCTCAACGACTCTCTTTTACCATCCCCCCTCTTCGTCGGCGCATTTGCATTCACCCACACCCACAGCAAGTTATACCGCCCCGTAAACTCTCGTAGCCCCAGGACGCGGACTAGCCCCACGCTGAGACTCGACATGACGGCCAGGATGACTACGGATGCCCGCCAGAGGTTCTGTTCAATGGACGTTGGGAATTGGCTATTCCATCCGGTGAGATGGATGCACGAGTGTGCGATGGAGGGCACGAGGAGCATGATGACCATTTTTGTGGGCAGCCGGACGGCCATGAGCTGGTCATCGGGGATGCGTTGGCGGGGTCTTTTGGACCACAGTGCGGTTGCTGTGGTTGTCGGGGTGGATGGGCCGAGGAGAGTCTTGGAGTTGGTGATGGACTTTGCTTTCTTCTCTTCTGTCTCCTCGGCGTGAGCGACCAGTGTTGGTGCTCGGCTGGATAGAGGGGACATGCAGAGTGTGTCGTCTGTCCCCTTTCGTAGAGGGGAGATTGTGTACTCGCCCCACGGGGATTTGATCCTCTTCTCCGAGTTACTCTCCCCAGTAAGCAGCGTTGGCGACCTGCTGGAGAGCGGCGACATGCAGAGCGTGTCGTCGGTCCCCCGTCGCAGAGGGGATATTCTGTCGTCCGTTCCCCGGCCGATGGGGGAATCGCGCTCGAGTTCATCAGGCTCTTCAAACAAGCCAGGCGACTTGTCTTTGTTGAGGCTGGAGTTGCTGCGCGTCACCAGCGTCGACGCCCTGCTTGGCGGCGTCGGTGTGAAGAGCGTGTCCTCGCTGCCTTTGCGCAGGGGTTTCCTCTGTATTTGCATGTCCTCGAGCTCCTTGAGTTCTTCGACCAGTTCAAGTGTCGACAAGCCAAACGACTTTGTCCTTTTCGGGGTGTCCGCGCTGCGCTTGAATTCGATGTCCTTTGGTTCCTTCACCAAGTCGGCTGTCGAGTCTGACTTCTTGCTATTACCATCAGGAGTCTTTCCCTCGCGGTTCCCTGACTCGAGATCATAGTCGGCAAACATACCCCGCCTGATCCAAAACTGCGCCGGCTTCTCGATAAAATCCATGGGCGTGTCCGCGTACGGCGTGTCGGCAGGGTACCCCGCGTCGGCGAGGATGGTGGCCATGGGCACGGCGCATTTCAGCACAGTCGGCGTGCTGACGTGCTGGGGCTTGCGCCACCAGAAGAAGTAAGTCGTGACGGTGGATACCACGAAAGCGAGGGTGAACAGCTCGAGCGGCACGAGCGGCAGGTTTTGGGTTTTGCGGGCAATGGCCTGGATGATGATCCATCCACCCTGCAGCATGGCGAGGCCCTTGGCAAAAACGTCCGCCTTGGACTTGTCCCAGATCTCGTCGCGCGAGATTTCAGGGAGGGGGATGTACCCGCGCGAGACGAGGTGGTGGACGGACGCCGTGTTGATGGGGAACGAGTCTGTGTCCGGAGGTTGGAGAACGAAGCCTGTACATGTCACTGTTAACCACGAGTCATTGATAGAGAAAAAGGGGTCAAAACCCACCCCCAGAATTTGCGTAGAAAGCATGCTCGAGAGTCCACTCATCCGTCTCGCTCAGATCTCTCATCTGCTTGACAGACTTGGTGGCACCGTCCCATTGTCCCGCAGCAATGAGGGTCAAGAAGTCAGGCGCCATAATCGCTACCACGCCCCAACGGATCTTCCTGAGCATGAGCCGGACCGTCGAATCCCCCTTCGCCGGCACATTGAGATGGACGACAGTCCACACGGCAGCGATCAGGACGACGACGCACCCATAGATGATGTCGAGCGTGCCACGGAACCCGCAGTCGAATACCCATCCTGAAACATCCTGTCCCAGGTAGTTGGCGGCTTGGGTGCTCTCCATGGCTAACAAACACTAAAGCGTGTATTTGTGTGGCGGGCAAACGAGAGAGACACACAACCACGCTCAACGGCTCCCTCCTGGTGGATGGGTGGCATCTCTGCATTTTAGTACCCAGAATTTCATCCCATCATTCTCCCTCCCACCTGCCCTCCCGACAAGCGGGACCGTCGGCCTAGCTGCCCATCGTATGGGGCCTGCCCCCTGCCTGTATCTGCATGCTGAGGGCACCGACCCACGCCTAAAGTGTCCCATGGGCCCTGCGAATAAAGCCCCCCCAGCAAAAAAGACGAAAGAATCTTGTGTCCCGTCTTGGCCCTGGCTACCGACGAACCGATGAACCAGTGTAGGGCTGGGCCTCCCAGATGCTTTGCAAACGGACTGCCATGTGGTGTTGCACTCAGTAATCCGTCGCTAGGGCCGATACCCCAGAGTAGCATCGCGTAGACACACGAAACATGGAAACTTGGGGGCTGGGACGTTTTCATTGGACTGTGGGGGACGAAACCCCCGAGATATTTCATGACAAACCAACCATGGACCATCGCGGGTGAGATCGGCTTGCCGTCTGCAAGGGGCAGAGCTTATTCATGGCGCCTTGGCGGACGGCTTTTTGTCCTGCATTGTCAATTTGCAGCCGGTCCTTTTGGGAGCGGACCTCTGTTTTTATGCGAGGTTCCTTCGTCTGGCTGTGGTCCAAAGGCACGTTGGGATTGCCTTGGACCAGGATTCGCCACTGTCCTGTTTTGAGCACAGGACTGCACGTCAGCACTAATTAGGGAAATAAAGATTGGGTGCCCACCACAACCTTCCAGGCCATGATTTGTTCATTTCCGCACAATCTCGAAATGCGACGTAAGAGACAAGTAATCCGTAATAAAAATGAAAGTAAGTACTGCTGTCTCTTCTCGAAGAGAATCGACGAGTCGATCGGAACGTGGCTATCGGTTATTGCGGTGTGCCTGTGCATGCCCTGTCCTGCCGCGCTTTTTCCACTTTGCCGCCCCTACCCCCAAACAAAAAGAAAAGCTGCGCCTCATCCCTACCGCCGACCCGCGTGTCCTTATCAGCTCAACTGCTGCGCCGTCTCACAGTGGCCACCAAACGAAGATGTCGCAAACCCCATCGTCTTGTGTGCCCCATTCCAGACAGTGTAGTACTCTTTTAGCAGCGGACTGCCAAAGACCCATGCTGGCCGGCCGTCGAGCGGCTCCCGTGCGGGGCTCGGCGGGTTAAGATAGAGCCCCTGGCAGATCCCAGGTTTGCCTGGATACTCGCCGAGGCTAAATGCGCGCTTAGGGACCGTGAGGTTGGCCATGTGGTTGCCCTGGCCCACCTTGAATGTTATATCCCTAGCAACCTGCTCGAGTATCTTGCATGGTGCGCCCCACGAGCCGAGCGAGTCGATTGGCTTGATCTCCTTCGACACCTGCCCGTATAGGTCCTTTGCCGTGTCAAAGTCAGGTACCATCATGAACGCGGTGCCGGTGTCCAGGAGGGTAACCCCGGGGCTCACGGGACTGTGGCTAGTTATATTCATGAGCGGCTTGGAGCCCACGTACGCCGAGTGAACATCGAGCACCCAGCCTTCCCTTAGTTCCGAGAGCTGCTGGTCCAGCGGGACTCTATCAATGTCGCCGCGGTATTTCGACGGATCGCTGCCACCAAGAGTGATCTGACTGCCGCGTGTCTTGCCAGGGATATATGAGATGCCGAACTCGGGGCGTGATAGCTGCTGGCTGCTGACGAAGCGCCAGTAAAGTGTTTCGAAAGTGTGCTCGCCGTCCCATGACGAGGTGTTGGACGGGCCCAGGCCAAGGATACCGTCGGCGGGTTGGTTGGCCAGACCGGCTCCGTATTCGTCGCAGAGGAGGAATTGCTGGTTTTCCGCGTTGAGGCCAGCCATGGACACGGTGTCCGTCACCACAGAGCACCGAGCGCCTTGAGGCTCCGACAGGGGAATCGTGTCGCCCCCAGTACCAAACTGAGGTTGCAGCACATAGCCTGGTTGGCTTGAAAATGCCGTGGACTTGGAAGGGTCGAATAGATTGTGGTTGCCACAAGTGCGGCAGTTTCTCCAGGGAAGCAAGAGAGCAGACGATCCTGTGTCCAAGATTACGGTGCTGTGGTCGACGACGGTTAGCTTACAGCGACATTGGAAGTGATAGAGTAAATGATTGCTTACAATTTCTGCTGCGGAGTACCAACAGCGATCGTGGCGTACCACTGGAGGTCTGTCATGCCCTTCCTCCAGTTTGTCAGATCCAGGTTCAGTGGCATGGCGTGCTTGCTGGTGCTTTGAATCCCGACGCTAAAAGATGCATCGCCTCGAACCAGGGCTGCTGCCATGGAAAGCGACGCATAGAGCGCAAGAAGAAGGAACTTCATGGTCAAAGAACGACGATAGTTGGAGGTGAAACTTTGAAGAGAATGCGTTGTTCAAGTTGGATGACGAAGAGACATTCAACTTCGGCCGAGTCATACTAAAAGGTGCGCAAAACAATGCCATGCGATAAACTTGGGTATCATTGATATATAGTCGATTTCTGCTCGTATTTTGCATCACTCCAAAACCCAGTAGCATTGTGAATCTGCCCCTGAGAGAACAATACTAATGAAGGTCGGGTCCACCTTGGCAACCGGCACCACGTGGCCGCCATGTGCAGCGAACAATACCAAGGTTTGAAGAGTTCCAAGTATTGTTCTTTTTTGACTGCTCATCAATTTAAAGACACTTGAGAAAACTGGCATTCCAACTGCACAATTCTGCCGGTTTGCAGTCAGTCACCGACGACAAATCGCAGGGAACCCCGGCACTTTTCCGAGTCACCTTTGCATCTCTTGCACGCAGCGGCCGACATGGCTTACGCGTTGACCGACGACTTGGAGCAGGATTTGGGACCAAGGTGTGTGATCCGTCGTTCGTTTTTAGGTGTTTGAATGTGTGCTTTTTGTTTTCAACGGCGGTCGCAGGTTTCAAGGACTGTACGCCGTTGGTCGCCCTGCCCGTTGTGTCTCCGCCCCCGTCCAGATATGAAGTTCATTGTTTCTGAGATCCCACGCGGAGAGCACCCCAGACTCGTGCCGTGGCCCGGGGCTCGGCATTGGCGTAATTGGAGGCGGTGTTCCCGGAAGCTCAACCGGGTTTGCTGCATGCAATGGTGCCGAGGCGCGGCTATAGAGGTCCGGAAGGCTGGGGCTGCTCTCGAGTTCCGCAAGTGGCTGCATCGTTGTGTTGGAGACTTCGGATACACCACGGCTGTGGCTGTGGTAGCCATAGGGGCGATACTTGATGCTGTCTCGTGTGCTGCCGCTCTTATAGCTCAGTGGTGGAGACACGAGACCTGCATGAGGGTGAAAAGGGGAATCAGCATGCCGCATGAGCGGCGGTGATCCTTGAAGCGGGATTAAGCTAGGGCTGGCGTAAGAGGGCATGTATGATGCTGGCTCTTTGTCAGTCTCTGACCATCAGCCACAGCGGGGAAAGGGGTACTACTCACGTGGGCGTGGATTGAGAAACGGATTGTTGACGGCAGGGTCCTCCCCACTTCCGCGATTTGATCCAGCAGCAAAGGAGACCCTGTTGGCAGATTTCCGGCGTTTCGCATGCCACCTATACATGACAAAGGCCACAACAGCAACGACCACGATGGCAGCTCCAATAGCAATGCCCGCAATTGCGCCGTTGGGTAAGCCGCCGCTGTTTGTGCTTTCGTTACCCGTGCTCGCGCTGCTCGGGGGTGTACTTGTGGAGCTTGTGGCCGCTGTTGATGTTGTCGATGATGCTGTACTCGACGCGCTAGATGTGGTGGACGACAGAAAGGGATCTCGAGCCTTTGAGTCCCGACTTAACCTTGCCGGGGCCAAATTGTTGGACGGACACGATGCCGAGGAGCACGGGTTTGTTGTGCAGCAGCCGACAAAAGTTGGCTTGCTGTTGGCACACGTGAACCACAAGGCCGTGGTGCTGCCGACCTTGTCACAGTCTTGGGCTGGGATGTCGTCGTAGCGGTCGCTGGGGAAGGAGGCCACACGCAAGTCGGCTTTTGGGCAGCCAGACCCGCCTCGACACGGGTCGCTGGTGCAGCACCCGAGGAACTCGGTCGTGCTCCCTGGACAGGTGTAGAACTTGCCTCCGCTAGGGCAAGTGATGCCGAGAGGATTGTCAGCCATGGCGAATGACGATGGGCGATGAAAGTACGACGGGAGTTTTGGAACAGATGTCAAGATGGAAGGAAGGAAAAGTTTGGACGACGGATGAGGATCAGCCTTAAAATTTCTGTCCAATCTTTAATGATTTTGAGCAAAGTCAAGGTCCAACAGCCAGCCAACATCGCGGCTTCCTTCTTGGGCAATGAGATCCATATGTCTGTTGCTCTTGCCGCCCGTTGTTGGTTGCGCTGCGCTGCCCCCAGCGGCTCAGGCTGAGGTGCTGAGCCACCCTGCATCCACCTTCCTCGAACGCACCTGCAACCCCATGGGGGCCGCCGCGCCGGTTTAAAATAAAACGCGCCAACAATTAGCGATTGCGGGGACGATTCAATGTCAACTCAGTCAGGGCTGTCTTTTGCTTGCGGGCTTAACTTTTGCATAGGTACCCAGCTTCGTCAACTTTCACCATCGCAGTCTCCATTGCATTGACGTTGCGCGTGTCAACATTCACTCGACATTTTTGTTCCTCGGATCTCGTCCCAACTTCCGACCCGATCGCGTCCCTTGCAGATCTCGTTGGGTGTCATTGGTCAACAAGCGCGAGACCTGCAGCTGGACGGCGCTGCTCGACATTATCCACGCCCAAAAATAAACTTCGGCTCGATACCGGCATCTTGGACGAGTCTTGGCAAGCATCAGCAGCAACCAGGCAGCCATTTACCACTGGCAGCAGGTATTGCTCGACAACTCTTTTTTTTTTTTGCCCCTGCGCCGGTCAGCGGAAAGTTCCTTCGTGTCAGCTCCAACTCGATCTCGATTGTTTTCTATTTCTTTTTCTCGAAATGTTCAGCGTGTCCGTTATCGGGTCTCTCTAAACACCAATCAGCTTACTGAATCTTATTCACGCCATAATTAGTCCAGTAGCATAGACTCCCTTTCACGACCACCTCGGGAAGTTATATGGCTCTTTCGTAGTTGACAAGCCTGCCCAACCTCGGCAATAGGACATTTATTACACGCGTGGAACCCTCCCACGCTGGCTTTCATCGAGATGCGTGCTTCCAAATCCCAGAGCCTTCGGTGTCTTTTCCATCGTCCTCTGAATCGGAGATAGAACCAGAAATCTGGAATCGACACATGGCGTGACAGACAGACAGACAGGAAATGTTACTCTTGTCGTGCCAGCATAGCCCCCCAACCAAGATCAAAACGCTCTATCATCAAAAAATGCCAACGCAAGGCAAATCAACACACAGTCACAAACCCAGCATGTCGGGTGATGTGGCCGAGCTCGCCACCTCATGGTCCCATTTTCGGGCGGTTACAGTCGCACATTACAACTCAGCAGTAACACCCGGACTCGAGGGTAAAGGGGCGGCCCATCCCGCATCCAGGAATCCTCGAGTTCAGGAGGGAATCATCTTTACATGCAGACTCTGACCATACCATCGTCAAAGAATATCTCTACCGCAACAACTTGTTATGATGTACCTCCTCCTACTCCTCCTCCTCCCAAGCCTCCTTCTTCTTGTTGCCGGTGTGGCCGTTCATGCCATTCCAAATGCCATCCCGAGCCATGCATATAAAGCTCCGAACTCGTGGAAACGAGGGGACCCCTCGTCCTCGTACGTTGTAACCCCAAACCGAAATTTCCTCGAGCCAGGGTGTCGTGGCCCCGAGACAAGACACATCAATCTAATTAACAGTCGCAGCTGCAGAGCGTCCCTCCAGCCACGGTTCTCATGTGACTCGTTAGCACCGGGGCTCTCCGCGGAGGACTGCGATTACATGGCGTCGATCGGGATGCTGGGCCAGGGCCCGAACCCGCAGACGGACAACGGGCGGATGTGGATCGGGTCTGAGGGGCCCAACCTGTTCACGTTCGTCAACGCCGCCCCGCTGAGCCACGAAGACCGCCCCGTCATCCTGATTGTGTGGTACATGGCTCCCGCGGACGACCAGGCGTCCTTCATGAACGCGCGCACCCCGGAGATCAGCTACTCTCTGCCCAAGCGCGGCGATGCCGTTTACATCTCGCTGGCCAACGGCATTCCCGGGGGCTGGTCTGCGCTGTACAACCATACCACCAAGCTTTCGCCGTACGGCCAGATCGACAACACGTTTGGCGAGTTCAGCACGGGGGCGTATGCCACCATTGACATCTCCCGGCTTGTCAATATGTCGGGCGACACCATGACGGTTGAGGTCGCCAGCGGGTGTGTGTCCGACATGACGCAGTGCGTTTACAAGTGCCAATCCGATACGGAGAATTCGTGCGGCGCCGCGGGGACCTATAATCTGAGCAACTGCGCCGGCCTCAACGCCGTCCAGTACACTGATCCGAATGGTAACCCCACGGGTGGCTGCCAGGGCTGGAGCTACGGGGGCAATCTCACCATCCTTTTGGCGTGAGGTCAGCGGGTCTGGAACAGGTTTTGATATCTTGAGTTCTGTTTCAGTCACTTCCGCTTCCAAGACGCCTTTCCTTTTCATTCAAGTGTGTTTGTTCCCTTTGTTAACAGCGATTGAGACATACTCAAGACCTCATGGCGATGTCCGCCATCTTCACGATCCTTTGCCTACTTTACCTAATTATCACTGGTTTAGCAAATCAACTAGCTTTTGTTGGGTTTGACGTGATGACTGGGTATATTGACTTGGTTTCCCCTTCTTGTGCCATTATCTTCCATGCTTCACCCAGAGGCTGTGGACGTTTTCCACAAGGAAGTCCTTTCAAGTTGGGTAATCCTTCGGGCCTTTGAGGGCTATATTGGAGAAAGTTGGTAGTCTTTAAAGATAAGCAGTTTGGGTACAGTTTCGGCTACAATTGTTTATCAATTCCTGTTCTTTTTTAAATAGTAGCTTCTTCTTCCCTGGATAGGTTACGGGGCAACCGCCAAAACTTCTTAGCTTTACAGGATCCCCCAACCAAATGCAGTTCCATTCAATCGTCAAATGGCATAACCCCCTGGCTGGCGTCTGGGAGCACTCTGAACATAGTCAAAGATCATAATATCCTTCGTCGGCGCTAAAATTGCAGTGTATATTCATTTTTTGACAGGGATTGGCTGAGGTCCCCTAGACCCACGCACCGAACTTGCAAGACTTCCTTAAGCTATGTCACCTACAGATAATTAGTGTCAAGTTGTATCGCATAGGTAAGCTTCTGCAGTGCAGATTCTTTCTCCGACGGGGATTGGCCTCTCGTGAGCCTGTGCCACCTAATTACAGGCAGAGTGTTGGAAGCTGTATTGTATGAGCTTTATTAATTCCTACAAATGAGGTCTGGACTAGGTACCTTGTACAAATGGAACAACAGAGCAGTGCATGTACAGACATAATGCTCTCTACCAAGCCCTAGGGAGTTGAAGCACATGTCTGGCCGAGCCTATCATGTGGAGAGATAATTTTACCTACACCCACAGTTGTGTAAGTTAGCGCCGAGAGTGCCCACTTCATTGTGACCGTAATTTGGTAATTATACTACGAAGAGTATTTTTCTCAAAATATATCTTGTGCAAGGAGCCCATAAGAAGCTAGAATTGTACATGGAGCTTGGAACCTTAGGAGATGCTACCATTTTAACTCTAACAGTAAGTAATAGTCTTGCAAGCATATAAAAATCTCAAATTCTACCGTCCTTTTAAATTTAATAGCTTGAACCGCAACTTTTTGAGCGTAATTAGTTTAGAGCCCCTGAATTAGTAATTTAGCGGTATTATTTCTGTCAGTCAGTGAATACACGCAGCTCCGCACCTGGCGACAGTTTGTGCTTAGACAAGGGGAAATGTCAATTCATGTCCTTTGTGGGGGGCAAAAATTGCAGTGCAGCTGTGTGGCGGAGACCATGCTGGTATCACCTTTATATCGTGATATCTGATATCTAGAATAGTAGTAATAGTAACATCATGCGTCGCTGGTTATCTGAGCTATGTTTGCCTTCTTGACCATTAATTATCATCACCTGCTCCCAATCATTAATTTAATTTATTAATAATGCTATTCCCAGGGACTCGGGGCCGCAGAACTCGTGTGCCAATCAGCATAGCTCCACAACTGAGCTCACAGGGGGATCATCGACAAAAGACATTCACATTTGAGAGATGGAAACATGATGAAAGCCTAATCGTGGTGGTCATCATCTTACAAGGATTTCCTATGATTTTTGAGTCCAACTCGAGCTGAGCGAGAAAGAATCACCACCGAAACATTCTGGACTGGATTATAATTACAAGAAGAAAATGCTATGCCATTAAAATCATGATAACTGCTTGAATATTCCCCATCATCCGGTGGTTTGTCTAGAATCCCAGTCATTACTATTGGTGCTACCCCTGATATGGCGACCCCTGTCGATATTGTTGTTGCTGCGGTTGCTGATACTGATATTGTTGTTGTTGCTGCTGGTGCTCCTGCTGGTACAGCTGCTCCTGTTGCGGCTGAGGTGTGTGCGGTTGCGGTGTGTGCGGTTGGCTCGGCAAACCTCCATCCTGTCCCTGGGCCTGGGCCTGCTGCGCTCGTTCCATCGCCGCCGAGCTATCAATCTCGACAGGCGGGTCGGCCATGTGCCCCAACTCCACGGGCTGCTGCCAACTCCCATGATGCTGATTCTGCGCCATCACGGGACTGCCGATCCGGCTGGTGTCGGACGGCGGTGGGCCGGTGCCCTGCGAGTAATAAGAGTAGTGGTTGTCCTTGCCTAGGTATGGCGAGCCAGGTTGCAGCGTCGAGTTGGAAAAGTGCTGCTGCTGGAGCTGCTGCTGCTGCTGCCAGTCCGAGACGGTCTGGGCAGTGCCTGTCGCGGGTGTGGGCGGGGGCGTCTTGCCTCGGCGCTTCTTGCGGAAGAAGAGGATCACGGCGAGAAGGAGAACAAGGACGGCTGCGCCGCCGACAGCGACACCGGCGATGGCGCCTGTGCCAAGGGTGTTGTCCTTGTTGTTCGTGTCGGGTGATGCTGTGGCGGCCCCGGAAGTTGTCGTAGGCGGCGCGGTGCTGCTGGGAGAGCTTGTGATAGTGGCCGTGGATACTAAGCTGACCGTGCTGGGGTTGCTGTTCTGGATGCCGTTTGCCGTGAGGTTCTCATACGGCCCGCAGTCTGCTACCGGGGCGGCGAGCGGACATGTCGGATTTTGGCAGAGACTGAGAAGTTGCGGTCCTTGGGCCGCGTTGAAGACGACACCTGGGGCGCAACGGACGTTGTACAAGCTGTTGAGCCGGGTTCGCAACGTGTCGGCGTCTTGAGCCGAGAAACCAAAGTACATGGTCGCCTGGGTGAGTTGCCCGATGAAGTAGCTGAGCTGGTTATAGTCGAGGTTCATGAACTTGTGGGCATAGGCGAGGTTGACGGGGCCCGACGAGTTGGGCAACGACGGGAAGGGCAGGGTGCAGCCAAATGCTCGACTAAAGGCGACGAAGAAGTTTCCAAACAGGTGGCTATCCATTGTCAACAATGGCCGAAAAGATTGAAGCAAGAATCGTGGACTTACTATTGGTTGGAAGTGTTGGTCATGGCCAGATTCTCCGTGTCGCCAGCCAAGTACTCGGCAAGTGGATCGGTGCCCCCCTGGTCCATCCAATTGATGCCGATGGCAGCATTGTTGACATTGGTAGATGCTTTAGACCCGTTGAAAAACTGCAGCAGGTTGATGTCGATGCCATTGAACTTGCCCGGCCTCCATATCCCCGTCAAGTCGCTCGACTTGTTGGTGAGCCTCGACCCTCCCTCAAAAGCGAGCGAAACGATGCGCCGCACTAACGCGCGCTGGGTGTCGCTGTTGTTTGCTCCGTACCGGGCGGTCGCATAAAAGTCGCATACCGACGCATTGCTAGGCCGCTGTGCGAGACTGAGCCCAGCGAACAGACCCAGAATGCAGACGAGGATGGCCGTGAAAGGGTGAAGCCGTTTCGGGTACGGCATGGCGACGTTTTTCGGGGTCAGTCACACGACGACAGCTCAAAAAAGGAAAAAGAACAGGAACGGAATCCGTGGGGGAGGTCTGCGATGGAATATAACAGGGTGCCTCCCCAGCTCGTGATCTCCCTTGGCTCAGCGCAATGCTTGGCTCGTCGAGTGAGACTGCGGCTTCTGCGTCCAGGCTCATGCAGGATGCCCATCTCGGTTAGATTACGCCGGAGTGGATTGTGTTCACTGTGTGCTGAGCCACACACACCAAACACGAAATAACATTTGTTGGCCGTTAGATTCGGGCCGTCAGATTCGGGATTACCTATCTTCCGGTCCCAGATGGCAAGCTCATCATCCCAGAGATAAGGCAGCCCGTTTCACAGCCTTTCCTCCTACGTCAATTTTCTGGATTGCAATGCTTCGAGGAGACTTTCTTCACTTGTGCAGACACTCAGTGAGGATTGTGCGGACAAGACTGTCATCACCAAACTGATTTAGTGGCGGCTTAACGTTCTGGATTCTCACTCCCACCCAACCCAAGTTAGCTCAAAACGAATCAACCAACCCGGGCCCTTGGTGACGTGTCTTGGCACTCCGAAGGCTGAAGTGCCAAGACCAATAAGCTGTCTTGGCTCACAATCCCAACTCCCTGGCCGACAGGTCACAGCTTGCTTTCCACGGTTCGCTGGCACACAGTGCACACACACCAGGCAGGGTCAGGGCAACCTCTGCGAAGTTCCCTCTCGTAAGCTAGACTGCCAGCCAGTTACAAGCTGAATTCGAGCCTGTTGCCGGCAAAGTCCCTCGCAAAGAACCTGGTGGGATATTCGACGCCCTGGGCGCCTGCATGTCAAAATCAATCCGGCAAATCCTTGTCAGCAAAGCCAGCCAACTCCTCGAGTAAAAATAAAAAGAACTAAAAAAAACTCACCAGAACTTTGACCCCCCGGCTGGTCACACTCCTCCGGGGCACCTTCTCCGCCCCTCTTGAAGTGGTCCCAGACCCTTTGCTGCAGCGTGCCCAGGGCCTCGGGACTCTGGACCCGGAAGCACGGATGGTTCCTGCGGGCGCGCGCCTCGGGGGTGAAATCCACGTCGGCCCGTCCAAACGCCACATGCAATTGCTGCCCCGACGACGAAATGTCGAACCATGCCAGGCTGTCGCGCTGCAGCTGGGGCACGGCGCGCGATTGGAGGCCCAGTGTGGCGCCGTAGAAGATTTGCGCTGCGGGGAGGGTCCCTGGGGGCACGATGATGTTGACCTTTTACGCCCCAAGACTCCAAAGTTAGCGAGCGGGATTGGTGGGAAGGCAGCAAAAGGGGGAAGGGGGGGGGGGGGGGGGATGGTGGACAACGGACGTGGTGGAGGCCGGTGATCATTGTGAATGTCGAATGATAATAATTGATAGACACGATGCTGGTTCTTCTGTTGGATGATGTTGGAAGCATGGAACTTCCATGGCAGGACAGGAATACAAATTCATCCGTCGTGCAGTGGGCCGTGGGCGGGGTGGGTGCTTGCATGCGGGGTTCCCACTCGTGACGCAATTGGGCACAATTCTTCGTGATATGTACCGACCATTGTTCCTTCCATGAACGCGAAAGTGCACAGCGACTCTGCAAAAACAAAGACCAACTTTGGCATGCACTGTAGGACCCAGGAAAACATAAACAAAGCCCACTGCTTGCCTGCGTGCCGAGTGTCAGGGCCATTTCTGTTGTTGCCTATAAGCTTCACATAACACAATCAGAAAAACAAACACGGCTTTAGAAAGTTGCTGCCATTCCTGCAGATGATAATGAACGCGTGCTTTATTAATGTATGCATAAACGCCACAGAATCCAGCGGTGGCCTCCAGTAACCTCACTCACACACCATCCCAAGCCCCCGTACTCGTTCATTCGTTGACCAATGGTCCCTTGCCCTGCACGTTCAAGTCTGCGCCCTTTCCTCCATACTCGGTCGGCAGCTTCTCGCCGAGACCCTTGACCTTGCTGTCGGCAAACTCCTGGGCCAAGTTGCCGCCGTTGGACATTGGGTGGAACTTCTTTACGGTCTTGGCGGCCACGAACAGCTTGATGAAGCCGTACAGGAAACCCATAATGGCCGGCACGTTGATAAAGAACTTCTCCTTGAGCAGCTCGGGGTAGTTCTGGGCCAAGACCTTGATGGTCTCTTGGCTGGCCGACTTGACTCGCGGCGACTGGCGGAGGAAGCTGATCGACTTGTAGTCGTGGACTTGGACGATCTTGTACGGGTCGTAGTCTGCTGTGATGGGCTTGGTGGCCGTCGACAGCGAGAGCTCCTGGAGAGCGAGCTCCATGAGGGCCACACGCCACTCGATGAACCTGAGGAGTCATGTCAATTAATAAGTTCATGCGTGAATAGGAAAATCAGTCCTTACTCCTCAAGCTTCCCAAAGGTCTCGTCAATAGTCTTAACGGCAACCCCATATACGTTCCATGTGAAGACCTCCTTGCCTTCAGGCTCAGTCACGCCCTCCTCGGAATAGCTGGTCACATAACCGAGACCACCAAACTTGGCCTTGCTATGAATTTTCTTGGCCAGCTCGAGGGGGTTGGCCTTTGCACGCCAATCCAGCGTCTTGACGAGCTGGTCCTTTGCCTTGTTGAAGTCGCCGTCGTTGGCATTGAGATACTTTTGCAGCACAATCTGGCTGGGAATGTCGGTCTCCGGGTTGGCGAGCGTGACGCCCCAGATCTCCTTGTGGGCGGAGATTTTGGCAACCTCCCATAGCTGCGCGATCGGGGTAAGCTCAGGAGCGGCCTTGCTAGCCTCGTCTACAGCTGGAGTCTCCGGGGCAACTGGAGCAACTGCGGCAGCTGGAGCCACGGGAGCTGCGGCAGGTTCCGGAGTAGCGGAGACATTGGTGGCCGCGGCTGGGGATGCCGCGGGCGCAGCCTTGGGCACGGCAAAATCCTCGACCTTGACAGCAGGTTCCGATTCGGCCATTTTTCTGGCTTTCTAGGGGTAGCAAGTGGTGGTATGTGATGAATGTTTCAGAAAGTGGTCGAGATTGAGTTTGGAGTTCGTTGTTGACAACGGTCCATCCATGGACAGATGGCCCCAAATAAAGTTTGGTGGAGTTTAAAGTTTTGACGTTATCTTATCAGTTCCGGACCATCCATCGCCCCGCTCAACGTTTCAAGCAAGGTAACTGTGGGGAAGGAACTGCCCAAGTTCCTGCAGCCAACCAGAACAGAACCAGCTCCTCTCTTGCAACCTCCCCTCTCTTGGCCACCAAGTCCCAACACCACCCCTCACATCGCCGGATATTCACCGATTATCACTTCAATCGGTAGAAGCCAGGAACCCACCGCCCTGCTATTATGACCTCGGTTTTGAATTTTCTGCGAGGAAGCCCACCCTGGCCGGCACTGCACGTTGACCGCATTCCTTCCAGTTTTCGATTCAATTGGCCCCCAAGCTCGAAAAGATTGGTCATTACAAATGACAGAACACCACCTCATTGAGATGACTATGCATAGGTACTTGCAGAGCCAATCAATGTATCTTCAGTTCACAGCGCCGGGGTGCTACAGTCCTGGAGCCCAAGGCTAGTGTTTCCTGGTTCAAGGCCCTGCGGCTAGCCGCAGCTGGAATTGGAAACGCGGTCACCAATTTGGACATATCCGACAGGCACACCTTTCAGTGCTACATGTCGTCTTTGTTGTCCGCGTCCAATCTGCCTTGCGTCAACGGGACGCCCGGGGCTACTGCTAGCTGGCTGCCACCCTCGCCGCCGTCGCAAGATATCATTGGGGTGGAGGATCGGTGGCTGCAGATAGCTGTGGCCAGCGTTAGCGTTGTGTCTCTTGCATATCAAACAGCACTTTCAAAGGTTTACCATGAACCGCTTTTTGCTTATGTATGGCAGGTAATGACGGGTGCGGGGTGTGGGTGCTTTTGAAAGCCTCGGATTGCCCGCCCCCCTCCCCCGTCTCTCCGGTTCTTTCTTCTTTCTCCTCCTCCTCACGTTTCAACTCACACTCTGGCACTTTTCTATCTCCTTTACCGCTATTTCTACGGGATTGATCCTACAACTTTCATTGTAGGCTTGAGCAATACAATGGGCAACAATCAAAGCACCAACCACAGCCGCCTCCTACCAGCTAGCCCTGGGAGCCAAAACCAAGGCGCGTTACAGCTACTCCAGCCATCCAGAAATGGTAAGATACACGCATTCATCAATACTATCATCTCCCTCGAATACAGCCTAACTTGGATATGACACAGGCGACTTGTCATTACCCTATTCTGCGAGCAATGGAGATGCCACGTTGCAGATCTTCAACCAAGGCAAAGGACTCAGCGCCGTTGCCCGCAGCGGCAACTTGACTGCCGTGGGTGCGACCTCGGACGGGGATCTTCTTGCTGCTACGGAGGGCCGGGGCCGAGCCTTTGCATCAAGAAACGCAGCGGGTGCGACTATGGGACGGAGCGGCGGCCTCCTCAGCGCCCGCGGCGGCCGAAACCTGTCAGATCTGTCGTCAGAGGGGGGGAGCCTTGAAAGAAACATCGGCGCGCTGACCACGTCAGGCCTCATTGACCTCTCGTCGACGTTCGCTGCGGTCCACGGCACGAATGCTCGCGCCACGGTGAGCAACCGCCGCGGCCAAGCCCAGGTCACGGCCAAGAGTCACACGGGATATGCTCAGGTTATCCGAAATGGCAGGGACATCACGATAGATACCAATGGGAGCGGTTCTGCGGGCGCCATTGGCAATGCCATATGGGCGATGGATGGCGAGAATATTGCCGTTGCCCAGCTCGACGACGACCGTGTCAGCGGCCCGTGGTGTAACCAGTGCCGCTTCCGGCATCAGAATCGCCATGGGAGTGCCCGTGCGTCGGCGAGATGCTCTTGCAACTGTCACTCACACCGCAACCGCAACCGCAACCATGGAGAGATTGAGTACTGAGATGCTTGGTAAATTTCGTGTGCCCTGTTAAATTACGGAAAAAGGGAGGCGGTGTTGCCGATCAGTCATGTCAGCTCAAGTAGAGGAATTTTTCGCTCTATTTTGTGATTCGGACCTGGCCGTTCACTCTATCTAGTGCACGTAAGAAATACCACCCTCTGTCCAAAGACGAGACCCTTGTATATTTGAGAGCAACTGGGGAGGGAGTAGCAAAAAGAAAAGGGAAGAGCAAAAAGGCTCAGATAACCGAGTTACGAACTTCCCAATCTCAGACACCCGCTCAAATCTCCCCCGGTAAGAGTCGAACTTACAGCCTCCAGATTAACAGTCTGACGCGCTAGCCAATTGCGCCACGAGGGATTTGATTCAAGTTTCTTGCTCGATGTTGATAGGCTCCAGTACTGTGGGTTACGCCAACGCTTGGGTGGATGTTTTCCAAGTTTTGCTGGGACTCATGCCGTCTCAGCCGGCTGATCCTTGTGTTACCATGATTGTGGATACTAACCAACCTTGCAACATCGCCCGGTTGAGAAAGGGCAACTCTATCCTTGAATCTCTAGAGTTACTTTCAAGTGGTCCACTAAGATGTATAATCATGGCGTTGTCTCTTTCCGCCTCTTTTTGGTGAAAGGCTCGCTCAGCGGGTGCTCTCAGACATTAGCAATCAACGGGAGGAGCCGGTACCTACCTCAATAGTCACACCCGACAACGTTTTCTGGCCAAGTCTGTATTAGTCTCAGAACCTGAGCAGGGGGTAAGGCGCAGTAAGCATCACCCTAAGCCCAGGTGAGTCCAAGGAAGGAGTTTGTTTGCCTCGCCTATACCTACTGCACTAAAAAGTAAACCAAGTTTTAATACACCAACCCACCACAACACAATTTCCGTTTTCCCTTTACCTGTGCAAGCAGCCACCGTTATTAAGCCTACCAGAACTACCACTCATACGCAGAACGCAACCCCTGATATACACGAAATTGTTCATTCTAAGCTATAACCATTATAATTTAGGAAGGTATATATAGGAAGAGGGTTAGGAATGGAGTATTAGACTAACTATTAGTTATCCGACGTCTCTAATTTACTCTTTAGTAGTAGAACATGTACTATAGAGCAATAAGAATGCTTAGCAAATGACTACAACCTAAGTATACTAATTTTAGGGGATAAATGGCTTTGAAATGTAATGGCTACAAGTATTAAGAGAATGGAGCAAGTGCTACGGGAAGCGTCTGCCTAACTACGTGACATACGTAATCCTAGTAAGTTAATTATATCCAATTAACTATAACCCTAGAATGCCCCTAACCTTAGTACATGAAATCCTCACCGAAAGGAAGGCCTACTACAAGGCACACTGCCCCCGTCTTACTTCCTTTTATTCAGAAACTTTGCTCGTTCTTTTAGGATTACCGGTGAGTATATTGGGTTAAGAATTCAGGCGGGAGGAAAGGGAGAAGGACCGTGTGAACCTGATTTACTAGCGCGCACGAATGCTGCCGAGGCAGGATTCTTGAATATGGTCCGTCGCTACCGCGTGATAGTCAGTAGATTATAGTTCAAGACCTAGGAGGGAAAGAAGGAAAAGATTCTAGGAGGAGAGAAGATAGGAGTGCGTACCGAATTAAAGCGGCCGGGAGTCATCAAAAGCTAAGCGGAGATGAAAGGGACCGGACCAGTGAAGAGAGGTCGAAGCCGACCGCGTATCAAATCCCGACTTCCTAGTACGGTAGAGTTTCCTGGTCATTACTACTTGAACCGATGCTGCCTTAAGCTAGGCTAAGCTTAATGATCCTTAACATAAAGTATCTTATTTATAATTACCCGGACGGTTTGAGACCCTTAGCCCCGAAGGCTACATGTTGGGTAAGTGTACTTTGATGGGATGCTGCATAACTTTTATCGAAGCGAGAAGGTCGGGAACACTAGGTCTAACGGCCACGTGAATGCTCACTTCATCTTTCTCCGTCGCGTAGCACGTGACATCACCACCATCATGCACCTAGCCTCCACACCGCACGCCTACGCGCGCCTCAAGCGCGAGATTCACGCCCTCATCACCAGCCAACTCACCGGCGGCCAACCCATCACCTACGAACTGCCCTACCTGCGCGCCGTCATCTGGGAAGGATTCCCCCTGCGTGTGCCCGTCAGCCACGGGCATTACAAGAAGGTTCCTCCCGAAGGCGACACGATCCTCGGCGTCTTCTTTCCCGGGGGCACGGCCATCGTCCACAATCGTCTGGCGCTGGTACGCAACCCTCTCCTGTTCGGGGCCGACGTGCATATCTTCCGGCCGGAGTGGATGTTAGAGATGGAAGAAAACGATCCCGAGAAAGTGGCGTACCGGGTCAAGAGCATCGACGCGATTTTTGGTGGCGGGAGGTGGGCGTGCTCGGGCAAGCACTTCGCCATGTACGAGCTGCACAAGACGGTGTTTGAGCTGATGAGGGCATTTGATTTCCAGTTGGTGAACCCGCGCAGGGCGTGGCGCGAGTTTCATTACTCGACGCTGACGCTGGCAGATATGGTTGTGAGGATTTCGGGGGCGTATTGGAGCGCCATTTCGGGATGATGGGGAGGAGGTTGGATCGGGATCGGGACCAAGGTAGTTTGTTCTTTCGCGGCTGGGTATAGATACGCAAGCCACGAGGTCTGTGGTAATTAGACAAGTTCCAATGGATATGCACCGCCTTAACACATTTAATGATGGTTACGTCTATTGTCTGATTACGGGAGTGTGTCTTTGCAGAGAGTCAAGTCTGGCGGAAAGGAATGAGAGCGGCGTGACTTGCGCAGAACTTGGGGCCGATAATGAGTCATCTGACAAATGGCATGACGACTACCTACCAAACTTTTGCAAGTTTCTCAGGACCAAAAGTCTTGGAAAATTATGTCAAGGACATAGTACGAAGCGCTTGCCGTGGGACTCTTGGGGATATATCATACACCGGGATCGGAGTTCGTATTGGTATCTTTTCCTGGAGGAATCGATGCGAATTGGCGAAGCCCTCTCTCAAATTCATTCTGGGGCACGCTCATCTTGACCTTGACATCAGCGACCGGGTTCGGGAAACAGTCTTGGGCCACATCCGACGCTGGCATGACGATATCAAAATATTCGAGGATGAACGCTATTCTGACGTGTCACTACGAGGTCTTTTTGGCCTGGAGACTCTCCTGGGAGAGCGGCGGCGGACCCCGAAAACCGCCGAGGAGATTCTGTGCGTCCTGATGATGACAAATAGGCCGTTTCGAGATTCGGTATTTACGCATCTTCAGAGCCCACAAATTGTTAGTGGAGAGTCCCCAAAGCTGGTCGTTGAAGTTTCAAAGAGCGGGGCTCGATGGATTCCTGGTGATTTCTTTGGGTTCGACGGGGACATCTTCCACACCACGGTCGACATTCAACCCGAATATCATGTGTCTGACGTCGAACTCGCAATGGCTGCTTTGAGGGCCGGCCTGAGGTGTGACTTGTGGTTGACAGCGCTTGATGCACAGCCGTTGATGGAGTTCGTTCAACGGCTCGATCGTCTAGTATATGTGGCTTGATAGCATCGTTGGAGTAAAGAGGCCCACCACTCCAACTCTATTCAGCAGACCAGTTTCCGGCGATCACCGTATAGTGACTAGCACACATAGCGACAAGTGCGCATATTCTTTTCACTATCAAGCTTTGGGGGCAGGTTCGTCAGAAGCAGGGTATTATGCCTAAGTACCTAAATACACAACTAGCTCCGTATAAGGCCGTAAAACAGCCATTATATAACCCCAAAACTAACAAAGAGAATTTCCATTTCCTCCTTGGAAACTAAGCAATTAATGCTTTAAGTTAAATTAAGCTAAGTGAAAAGTTATTTTTTTTAGGTTACCACGGTTATACTCACCGTGTTGGATTGACAGGGTCAATCACGTTAGTTAACAACTATCGCGATAGGTGGTTTGGTTAGCTACGTAGTGGTAGCCGGTAGGTTATGTAGTAGTTGCATTGATTTTTATCTTGTTCTGGTAAGAAGAAGGATCCTAACTAGGTTGACAAGAAGCCTTTTGATGTGGCCAATCTATGTGGGTCCCTATGGTCCTTATAGTTACGTAATAGCTACCTCTTTTACCTTCTTAATGCTCTATGCCCCTTAAAGGGCCATTATTCCCACACTAGCAATCTCTCTTTTATACCATGCCTTCGTCGTTATTGTTATAAACCTTATAATTACGCTTAACCTACCCTTGTACACGCATTGTTATTGTGTTTGTATTAATAAGGGTTTGTAATGCTTTGTTTAGTTTTGCTTTAGTTATAGTATTGGCTAGGTTATTATTTCTATAAATCTAACGAACTTTAAAAATTTTTTATTTTTTGTACACTTATTGCAAGCTTATAATATTAATTATAAACTACTTTTCTTTTATAGTTCTAAGCTTTATAAAATACTTGTATAAGGAGAACGAGTTAGTATAAATAATAATAAGAATCTTCTTAATATTTAACTTAGCTAGGATTATATTAATTGTAATGTTAAAAGTAATTGCTATATTAACGCTATTAGCTATTACGTAGATTTTAGAAGTTAGGACGTTATGAGTAACCTGCTTGCACTTAGTAGAAGACTAATGAATTAGGTTGCTAGTTATTATAAATTCACTATTATATAGCTTTTTATTCGCTAAGAAGATTATAAAGCTAATTTATAAGTTTAGGTCTTTATTGTTAATAAATAAGCTATTAGCGAAAATGAATAATTTTACTATTAAGAGATTTATTAGAATAAAAGTAAAGCTATAGTTAAAATTCTTTATTTGCTATTAAATTTATTTATTTATCCTAATAATGTTTTTTTTTCTAGGTTCTTTATATTATATTATAATAAATAGGTTGAATACTACTTTAAGTTAGTAAATAGAAGCAATATATATGCTATACATATATTGTTTAACATATTTTTAAAAGGTAATAATTTTTTAAAACTTTTTACCTTACTTTTTTTATTATAAAGTAAGTTTCTTGCTATTATAAGCTAAAATATAATTATTAAAGATTATTAGGTTTTTTAGGGTTAGTAGTTCTTTTAGCTTAGTTATAAACTTAATTTCTTTAAATTTGTTATTTTTTAATATTTTAAATTTTGTATTACTTAATCTAATTATATTATTAGTTTGCATACTAACTACTATAAAGTGCTTTGAGTTAAGCGCTATAATTAGCAAGTAAGGGTTATAAGTAGAAGTCGTTATATTTAGTTATTTCTAATAATGCTTAAAATAAATTATTTATTAGTATATTCCTGCTTTAGCAATACTATATAGTGGTTAAATAACCTTTATAATCGTTCTTTTAAGGTGTAAGTAGCAGATTTCTTTAGGGAGTTATGCTAAAATTATCCGCTATAATAGGGTTTTCAATTAGGTATATACTTATATAATATTTTAAAGTTATAACTTTATTTTTCAAAGTAAAAGAAAAGGTATAAAAGTGATAATAATTTGCTAATTAGTTTGCTAAATTGTTAAGCTTTGCATAAGGATTACCTCTTTGCTTTTATTGTTATAACTTTAAATAATAAAGTATAACTTCTTATAAAATATATTAATAGCCTTACTTTTAATTTCTTTTACTAAGCGTAACTTAAAAATATATATATTGCTATACTTTTTAGAATTATATTGCTTAAATTTAAATACTTCTTTTAAAATAAAAGCATTAACTTCCTTTTCGTTAAACTACTTAAATAGTTTGCCTATAATTATAATTATTCTTTTTTTTTAAAGTTAAATTATTAAATTATAATTAGTTTGCTTTTTCGCCATTATATACACTGTTATAAAGGTAACTCTTTTAGTTATAGCGATATTAATATTAGGGGTCTGGATTTTAAGCTTGTTCTTAAAGCTAGAAAGCCGTCTACATTATTTCAAGGCTAGGAGTGCTTTTTTCGGTAGCGCCTAGTTATTATCATTATTATAATTAAAAGTATAGTTAAAGTTATAATTAATTTTAATATTTAGAATAATTATAATTTCATTTTAATGATATAACTTAACTATTATAATTCGAAAATTAATCAGTTTTTTATTAATTTTAATTATATAGGTCTTTTCATTTTATACAAATAGAATGTACAATTTAGTCTATCTTTATACTTCCTGCTATACCTTAACTTTACTTTAAAATAAAAGGTTAAAGGTTATAAAGGTACTTAGACTATTCTAAGTAGCAAGAGCTTTATCAATTTAATGTTTAGCTTTAGCTTTTTGCACTTCAACTACTACTTTGCATATAGTATTTATATGCATTTTAATAGATAGTAATAGTAGTAATAAAAAGAATATATATAAATAAGTTTTAAAAATAAGTAATATAAGAACTAGTCTATTAAGGCTAATAATATTATTTATTGCTTTCGTAGCTATTTACAAAACTTAATTTAGCATTATACTAATACTTTATAAATTTGCTAAAATAACTTTATACATACATTATAATAATTTATAATAACGCTTTAGCTTACTTATTAAATTATAAGCTTTAATAAAAACCTTTTTAATAATAATTACTATTATTTTAACATTATTATCATAACCCAGAGTCATGACCTGCACAAAGCAGGTGCTAGAGTTAGGGTTGGGTATAAGGGTGTGCTTACAAAGCACACAATAGCAAATAGAGTAATAAGGGTCATATAGCTATAACTAATATAATTGCTAAGAAATACTTTAATAACTACTAAAGTATCCTAAAGACCTTTCAGCCTACTTGCTTATATAAAAATGTTTCCTTACGTCCTGCCATTCTAAATACCAAGACTGCAAAAGCAGCCCCTCAATCCTATCCCACGGAATACTGGAATTGAGCTAACTAATTAGTACCCTGCCCTGTCCCGTTCGTCCCACAATCCTAACACACAAGACTCTAGAACGACCCTAATTGGTCTGCCCGCCTAAGAGAGTCCCACTAATCCCTTTTAAAAGGCTGCCTAAAGCTGTACTCTACTACCAATCAAAACCGTAACACAATACCCCTCTTCTAAAAGCTTCGTCCCAAACACTTAATGCTTATATTCCTAACTGAAATATACTAGCGTAAAACTTTCCCTACTTAATAAATCTTCCCCCTATATAAGCCTTATATACTTCTAACGATAAACCGCATAAAAAAAACTTGCAATTAGTGCTTTACGCGTTAACTACTCTTAAAAAACCACTTTACTACATATATCCAAACTTACGGAATCTCTATACTTATATCCTATTCTAATTATTTCTGCGAAAAGTAAATGTACTTTCTTTCTAATAACTTATTACAATATAATAAGTGCATAACCTACAAAACTTCTTATAATACTCTAAACTTTAAGTTTTTTTATTCATTTTCTTTTTATTTACTTACTATTCATTCTAACTTCTAATTCTTTTAATTCTTAAAAATATTAAAAAAGAGAAAGTTTTTAAAATTAAAGAAAATAAGCTTATAAATTATTTAATATTTATCCATTGCTAATAGCAAATTCTTCATTCTTAAGGGAAATAACTCTTTTAGTATAGTATTTAAATAGTAGGCAATGAAAGTAACTTTATGTTTGGAGACCCTTCTTTTAGCAGGTTTTTATCAACTTGCAAAAACGTAGAGGCCCTTGCCCCTATTTTCCTTAACTAGTCCTTACTTAGCCTTTAATTACTAATTAATCTAGGTTCCTTTAGTAAAATTACTAAATTTTTTCTAAGCAATTTGTTAAATGTTTAGCTAGTTTTTATAAGTTTTCCTTATATTTGTAATCTAGCTATTTAACTAAATACTAAACTCCTTTTCTTATTTTTTATAAATCTAATACCTTTTTAATATTATACTTTTTTTTAATTAGCTTAATTTTTATAGAAATATTTAATTGCGCGTTTTATAACGCTAATTTTAAAAAGAAAACATAAAATACATTTAATTATAGTTTTATTAATTTTAATAACTTTAATGCATAGTTTAAAATAATAACCTTTTACTTTACTTTAAATAATTTTAGCTTTTTAAAGTTAAATTTTTTGTTTGGTTATTTTGTTTTAAAAATTTTTCATATAAAGTAAACCTTATTTTCTTTTTTAAAAATTTTTCATATAAAGTAAACCTTATTTTCTTTTTTAAAAATTAATCTTTTTAACCTTTTTATATTATAATATTGCTTTATTTTTATTTATACGAAAACTAGTTTATTTTTAAATGTATTGTAAAATAAATATAGCTTATTTGCTTATATTATTACTTATAACATTATACTTTGTAATTCTTATTATATTTTAGCTTTAAAGCTATAGTTTGCAAAAAATAGTAAAACTTTTATAATTTTTATTTTAAAGTTATTGTAAGTGAATTGCATTATTAATAACTATTTAATTTAATTATTTTACTTTTTATTAATAAACGTTTTTAAATAAGCTTTAATAATTTAGTTTATTTGCTTAGTTTATTTATTTATTTACAGATAATAAATAATAAAAAGTTTATAATTAACTTGTGGGAATAATGGCCCTTTGAGGGGCATGGAGCATTGAGAAGGTAAAAGGGGTAGCCATCACGTAACTACAGGGACCACAGGGACCCATATGGATCGGCCACATCAAAAGGCTTCCTGTCAACCTAGTTAGGATCCTTCTTCTTACGAAGAATAAGATAGATCAATGCAACTACCACACAACCCACTGGCTACTACTACGTGGCTAACCAAACCACCTATCGCGATAGTTGTTGACTAACGTGATTGACCCTGTCAATCCAACAACTTTTGCTTATTTAATAAGTACTTATTAAAACTTTAATATAAACGTTATTTTTTTATTTATAATAATCTTATTTAATTAAGTATAATTAGCTATTATTATTTATATAAATATATAAGCTAATTACTTAAATAATATACTTTTATAATATAAAAAGAAATATGTATACTTTATAAGTTTATTAATAATTACAAGTATATTATTATATTTAACTTTTAACGCTAAGTTTTTAAATAGTACTAGCTTAAGTACTATATTTATTATTATAAACCCTTACATTCGTCTAACTACTAAAAAAGGCTTTAAAAACTTATAAGGTTTATAGTGCAATAACTTTATTTTTTGGTAAATTCTATATATAATAATTATTTAAATAACTATTTACTTAGCTTTAAGCATGCTAAATTACCTTCTAACTTTAACTATTATTTATATAACCCTTTAATATTCTCTTACTAGTAAATTATAAACTTTTTAAACTAATTTATTTTATAACAATTTTAATATTTAAAATTTTTTATTTTAAAAAATTATTCTTTTTTTTTAAAAATTACTTTATTTATACAGTTTAGCTTTTTATTAAACTATAATAATTTTCTTTTTTTATTATTTAAAAGGCTTTATACACATTATTAAGTAAATATTAAAGCATTCCTTAATAAAGTATTTTAATATACTATCTAGTTTTACTTTAAATAAAGCTATAAACTAAAGGTTTTCTTATTTCTTCTAGTCTACCTTCTTATTTAATACATCTGCTCTTATATTCTCTAAGCCCTTAATATAATTAATTTTAAAGTTAAACTATAATAAAAACTCTACCTATTTTATCTATTAAGGGCTTAGATCTCTAAGTGTTATAAAGTATATAAAATTCTTATAATTAGTATACACTTATATTAAGTACGTAGTGCTACTTAATTACAACTTCTACTCTTTAAAAGCCTAAATAATTGCTATTAATTCCTTATTATAAATAGGATATTTAAATTCCAATCCTTTTAATACATGCAAAAAGAACGCTATTAAGTATAGTTATTCTTTATTATTTCACTAACTAAGTTAACTTCTAATTCCTTAATCTAAAGCATCTATTTTTACTTTAAAAAGCCTACATAGGTTTAGAATCCTTATTATAAGTTCTTTAATTATATGCTTTTTAACTTCTACAAATGCTTTTTTATAATCTTTTAACTATACAAACTTTTTATCTTTTTATAATAATTCGTATAATAATTTAGCAATATTGCTAAACTTAATAATATATTATTAATAAAAATTAACGTAAGCTATAAAATTTTTAATTTTAGTTACTATTATAAGTACTAGCTAGTTAATTATTACCTATATTTTTTCTTTTTATATTTAGATTTTTTTAATTAAGATTATAAATTCTAAAAAGTCTACTAACTTTTAATAAAATATACTTTTTTTTAAGTTAACTAGTAGTTACGCTTTTTTAAAAACGTTAAACACTACGTGCAAAGATTGTTAATGCTCTTCCTTAATAACTAAAAAAACTAAAATATTATTTATATAAGCTACTATAAACTTGCTAAAATAGTTTTGCAACTTATAATTTATTTATACTTAGAAAAATGCTAGTGTATTAGTTAAACCCAAAAACATAATCCTAAATTTATAATGCCTAAATAACGTATAAAATGCTATTTTCCACTTTTTACTTAATTTTATTTGAATTTATAAAAACGTTAAAGTAAAGTCTAATTAAAAAAAAACTATTGCCTATTTAAACTAATCCTTTATTTCCTAAATAAAAAGTAATAAATAGCAATTTTTTATTATATTACTATTTAAACTTTAATAATTAAAAACTAAATAATACTTTCCTATTACACTTTTATTCTTCTTAAAAACGAAAAGTACAGGCGCGCTATATAGTAAATGTGGGAATAATGGCCCTTTGAGGGGCATGGAGCATTGAGAAGGTAAAAGGGGTAGCCATCACGTGACTACAGGGACCACAGGGACCTACATGGATCAGCCACATTAAAAGGCTTCCTATCAATCTAGTTAAGATCCTTCTTCTTACAAAGAATAAGATAGATTAATGCAACCACTACACAACCTACTAGCTACTACTACGTAGCTAACCAAACTACCTATTGCGATAATTGTTAACTAACGTGATTGACCTTGTTAATCCAATACTAATTAGTAGTTAACCTAATACAATTTAACTACAAAACAGTAAGGATCCAATAGCGGCAACGACTGTAATTTACCACTAAGTAATCACGATCGTTGGATAGGAAGCAGCACGCATTTTGATATAGGAAGGGCACTACCTATATATAGAAAGCCCTAACAGCATCGCAACGGCGCGCGTAAGCAAGCTTTTTCTAAGCATGTAAAACCCTCAAAGGAAATAGCAAAACGAAAGCCTTAAAGGCAGTTAAAGAGAAGGCATACTTCGCTATAATCAACTACCTGCGTCTATTACGCATTTCGACTAAAGCGATTGTGACCGCAATCGTAGCCTTACAACCTCTCAATTACTACAAAAAACCCCTCTATCTACCTAACCTTTCTATTAACCTACCTTTCTATTACTATATTTATACAAAATAAAAACATCCTAATATAAAAACAATATAGCAGCTTTACGTAATAACCCCAAAATTGCCAGCATTATAAACCCTACCTAAAAAAGCAAAAATTTCAACTTTAATAACGAGAACCAACGCGAACCAAAGCGCTTAAATACTTACTTAATTAACTATTTTAATATCTATAAAAATAACGAACTTACTAATAAAATATTTTTTATTTAATTTAAAGAAAACTTTTAAAATTAAAATAAAAATATTTTTAAAAATTTTAATAAAACTTTTTATATAACCTTTAAGCACTTCCTTAATAACTATAGTATTTATTTTAATAATAATAATATTATTTTAGCTTAATTTTATAACTTAATAAATATTAGTAAATTCTTTAAATAATTAAAATAAAACTTTAACAAATATATTGCTATATAAAAAAATAAGTTCAAATTATACTATAACTTAAATACTATTAAAAACAAAAAAAAAAAGTAAAGGAAAAAGAAAAAACGTTATTAATAACAATAGCGGTAATCTTTTAATAATTTAGCTTAAAACCTTTAAAACCCCTAAAATTAAAATTTTAAAAATCCTAAATATTATATCTAAACGTAGTATAAAAATTCTTATAACTAATATTATAGTAAAAGTTTTAATTAATTTAAATAAACTATATAATAATAACAAAAAGTTTAATAATAAACTTTATAATATATTAAATATAAAGATTAAGATTTTCTAAAACTTTTATAAGAAAGTAAAAGTTTTATAAAATATATACTATAAAGTATACTTAACTATATTAAAGAATAAAGCAAAACAATTTTATTATAATTATATTACTAAAAAAAGCCTTTTTTTTAATTAAATAATATAACAAACTAAACAATTCTTTTATATAATTAAAAACTAGCAGCTTTACTTATAAAAATAGTAGTTTATTACTTTCCAATAAATTATAGCAACTAACCTAAATAAAACCCTATTAAAAACCTTAAAATTATAATTATATAACTATAAAAGATTTATAAAAGATTATTAAGCAATTACTAAAGCAATTACAACTTTATAAAGCAATTAATTAATACCTACTAGGGCGTTAAAGCTTATATACTAGTTATTATTAAGCTAACAACTACTTTCAAAAGTGTTGCTTCCAATTTGCAAAGTACAATCAATATCTACTTACAATACTACAAACAAATCCTTAAATAATATTATATTACTTAAAATCCTTATTATTACAACCTTTATAATAATAATAGAAACAAGTAATATTAGGTTAATTAATAATATAAAAGCAATAACTAATTCAATAGTAAAAATAATAACTAAGGAAACTATTATAATAACGGCAAATTCCAACAACTATTTAAACCTTTTAATAGTAACAATAGTTATAATAGTAATAACGTTAAAAAGTACTTTATATACGGAAAACAAGGCTATTAGTCTACAAAGCACCTAATTTCTAAGCCCTAACCAAAGTAATAATAATAAAAATGCTATATATAAAAATATAATAATAGAAATAACAATTTTATAATATTCCTAATTAACTATAAAAATATTAATATTAATAGCTTTAAAGCTAAAACTAAAACTAGCATTAGCGAATTTAATATTTAATATAGCTAATAAAAATTAGGCTTAAATATATTATTTAAAAGCTTTTATATATTTTATTATATAATTAACGGAGATACAACTACTATTATTTTAAATAATTAAATAACTATTTATATTATTACAAAAGCTAATATTTTTAAATAACAAACTTTTAACAAACTTATATATATTTTCTATTTCAAAAGCTGCTATAATATAAAAATTTTCTAAAAAATTATACCTAACATAGAAGTAGCTAAAGTATTAACAGCTAGTAAAAGTCAAGTTCAAGCATTATAAAAAAAAATTCCGAATATAAAAATTAACTTTTTAATAGCTAATAACTACTAAGTGCAATTTGGTAATAACCTTAAAAGTGTTTCTCTTAATACTATTACTATAAAAACCCTATTTAACATCCTTAACTTCTAAGTTATATAAGCAAACACTTTATTTCTACTCTACCTTTTAAATATAAATAAGTATAGTATTTACTTTAACAATATTTTTAATATTATTATATATAAAAAAAAAAGCTACCTAATTATTTATAAATAGGGTTACTTATTCCTTTTGCTAAACGAACCTAAAAAAACTATAACTTAATATAATATAACAAAAACCAAGTTATATTAACTACACTAGCAATTCAACCACCCTTTAATTAAATACTTATATAAAATACTTACTTACGCTAATTATAACGAATTTAACCAAAATATTATAAAAAAGATTATAAAGTTCTATTATTAATATTAAATATATAACAGCTTATTTAACTAATTCCAATTTATAATCCGTAATAATATTAACTTTAATTACTAAATTTTTACAAATATTATATACATTAGCAAAAAGCCTATTATTTATATTATTAATAAAGTAATTACCTTTTAAATAATATAATTCCTTTATAATATAATAGTAAAAATTATTTAAAATACTATTTAAACTATATAAATTAATATATATATTAAACTACTTAATATTATTATTACTAACGCTAGCATAACCTTTATAATAATAAAATTCTATAACAACACTAAAATAATAGTAATTATTATTAAAAAAGTCCTTATTAAAGCTTACAATTTAATAAGCAAATTAAAACATTACTACAAACTATTATAATATACATATAAAATTATCTTAGCAAATTTACAAAGTACTAGTACAATGCTAAACCAAGTTTTGCAAATAGCTACAAAAGCAATAAATAATACTACTAGCCCTAATAAACTAGTTCCTACATTATTTATTTTTAAAACCTATCTATATATATTTTTTTTATTACTATTATTATTATTTATCGAAATATACGCAAATACTATATGCAAAGTAATAGCTAAAATGCAAAAAGCTAAAGCTAAACGTTAAATTAATAAAGCTTTTATTATTTAAAATAATTTAAATATTTTTATAACTTTTAACTTTCTATTTTAAAACAAAGTTAAAGTATAATAAAAAGTATAAAAATAAACTAAACTATATATTTTATTTATATAAAATAAAAAGATTTATATAGTTAAAATTAATAAAAAACTAACTAATTTCCAAATTATAATAATTAAACTATATTACTAAAACAAAACTATAATTATTCCAAATACTAAAATTAATTACAACTTTAACTATACCTTTAATTATAATAACGATAATAACTAGGTACTACTAAAAAAAGCACTCCTAGCTCTAAAATAACGCAAATAGCCTTTTAGCTTTAAAAATAAGCCTAAAATCCAAACCCCTAATACTAATATTGCTATAACTAAAAGAATTACCTTTATAATAGCGTATATAATAGTAAAAAAGCAAACCAATTATAACCTAGCAATTTAGCTTTAAAAAAAAGGAAAGATTATAATTATAAGTGAACTATTCGAGCAATTCAATAAGAAAAAAGTTAATACCCTTATTTTAAAAAAAGTATTTAAATTTAAATAATACAACTTTAAAAAGCATAGCAATATATATATTTTTAAGTTACGCTTAGTAAGAAAAATTAAAGGTAAGGCTACTAATATGCCTTATAAAAAATTACGCTTTATTATTTAAAATTACAATAACGAAAGTAAAAAAGTAATTTTTACGTAAAGCCTAACGATTTAGTAGGCTAATTAGCAAATTATTATCGCTTTTACACCCTTTTTTCTACTTTAAAAAATAAAGTTATAATTTTAAAATATTATATAAGCGTATACTTAATTAAAAACTCTATTATAACGGATAATTCTAATATAACTCTTTAAGGAAATCCGCTACTTATACCCTAAAAGAACAATTATAAAGGTTATTTAATTATTATATAGTATTGCTAAGGTAAAAATATACTAGTAAATAATTTATTTTAAGCACTACTAAAAGCAATTAAATATAACAATTTCTACTTATAACTCTTACTTGCTAATTATAGCGTTTAACTTAAAACACTTTATAATAGTTAGTATGTAAACTAATAATATAATTAGGCTAAGTAATATAGGATTTAAAGTATTAGAAAATAATAAGCTTAAAAAAGCTAAGTTTATAATTAAGCTAAAAAAACTACTAATTCCAAAAAACCCAATAATCTTTAATAATTGCATTTTAGCTTATAATAGCAAAAACCTTACTTTATAACAAAAAAAGCAAAGCAAAAAGCTTTAGGAAGTTACTACCCTTCAAAAATATATTAAGCAATATACGTATAGCATATACATCGCTTTTATTTACTCACCTAAAGCAACATTTAACCTATTTACTATAGTATAATATAAAAAACCCAAAAAAAAAAATATTACCAAAATAAATAAATAAATCCAATAACAAATAAAAAATCTTAATTATAGCCTTACTTTTATTCCAGTAGATCTTTCAATAATAAAGTTATTCGTCTTCGCTAATAGCTTATTCGCTAACAACAAAAATTTAAGCTTACAAATCGGCTTTACAATCTTCTTAGTAAACAAAAAGCTATATAATAGCAAATTTACAATAATTAGCAACCTAATTCATTAGTCTTCTACCAAGTACAAACGGGTTACTCGTAGCGTTTTAGCTTCTAAAATCTACGTAATAGCTAATAGCGTTAATATAGCAATTGCTTTCAACACTACAATTAGTATAATTCTAGCTAAGTTAAATATTAAAAAGATTCCTATTATTGTTTGCACTAACTCGTTTTCCCTATACAAGTATCTCGTAAAGCTCGGAATTATAAAAGAAAAGCGGCTTATAATTAACATTATAAGCCTACGGTAAGCGTACAAGAGATAGGAAATCTTCGAGGTCCGTTGGATCTATGAAAACGACAACCCAGCTAATGCTATAACTAAAGCAGGACCAAACAAAGCATTGCAAACCCTTATTAATATGAATACAATAATGATGCACGTACAGGGGTGGGTTAAGCGTAATTATAAGGTTTATAACAATAACGACGAAAGCACAGCATAAAAAAGAGATTGCCAGTGTAGGAATAATGGCCCTTTGAGGGGCATAGAGCATTAAGAAGGTAAAAAGGGTAGCCATTACGTAACTACAGGGACTACAGGGACCTACATAGATCGGCCATATTAAAAGGCTTCCTGTTAACCTAGTTAGGATCCTTCTTCTTACGAAAAACAAGATAGATCAATGCAACTACTACACAACCCACTGGCTACCACTACGTGGCTAACCAAACCACCTATCGCGATAGTTGTTGACTAACGTGATTGACCCTGTCAATCCAACAGTAAATAAAATATTATAATATATTCTAGCGTTAAGCGCTTATTAAAGTACTTCCAAAATACCTTTTATTACACCTTGTTAACTTAATAAATAGAATAATAGCAAGGTTTCACTCTTTCCACTAATAAAATATTGTAATCCTACAGTTTATATACTAATAAACTACTATCTACTACTTTTTTTAAAAATATTATACTTATAAAACTCTAATAATACTTTCCTTAGAAATTAACTTTCCTCACATTTAAAAAGCTCCCTAAATTCTTCTTTTATTATAAATATTAATTGTATTTATATTATATATAGTACTACTTTTATTAAAAGTTATTAAAAAAGAACTTCGTAATCCTCTCCTCTCTAACTAAACTTTAACTTAATTGTCTATTTAATAAAGTCCTTTACCTAATGCAATTGCTAAACTAATTAATATCTAAATTAAAAGTTTATAGCTAAAACTTTCTCAAAATTATCTACTTCCTTCCAAAATTTACAATATTAAATATTAAGTTACATATTTTACTTGCAATTTCAACCTTTAACAATAGTATTTCTTTAATTACTTTTCTACTATTATAGTCCAATACTATCCTATTAACTATTATTATCCTATAAAAAATTTCTTTCTTCTTTTAAAGTATTTTCCACTTACTAACAATTTTAAATAATATAAGCATTACTACTACTTTAAAATTTACTATTATAATAAACGTAGCGTTCTTTTATAATATTGAAATTATTAACTTTTTTCCTTTATTATCTACAAAAACTTCAAAAACGTTAACGTAAAGCTTTACTAGCTATTCTCTAACTAGGTTACTTCCTTATTTTCCAAATAGTAAAATTGTTCTTTGCTTTTATGTTCTTTTCTTAAAAAACACAATATAAAAGAGTATAACGTATATATAAGCATAATTTTCCTAAACTTTAGCTACTAGCTAATTAATACGTTTATTAATTTTACAAACACTATTAATCCTAAAAGCTTTTCCAAAAGCAATTATACTACGTTAAAAACTTAATTAATTACAACTTAAAAACCTTCATTTTATTCTAAAGTAAGTTCTAAGCTAGGGGCTTAGTAGCGCATTAGCTAGCTAGCCTACTCCCCTTTTTTCTACATTAGCTTATCTTACATATTAGTTTCTACCTAAACGTAGTTTAACTTATACTAAACATAAAACTTCTAATACTTATACTCTTTATACTATACTACTATATAATCTTCCAGCTTACATCCTTTAAAGCACGCAATAAAAAAATATTAGTAGTTTTAAAAAACCCTTTTAATACTTTAAGTTACCTTAAACATTTCTTTATCTAAATTGCTTACAACTACTTATACTAATTAAAGCACTTCTACCTTCTATTATCTCTTAAAAAATAATCTTTCTTATAGCCTTTTTACAAAGTGTTTTAAATATAAAGTATATATATAATAATACTACACTACTTTATTATAATAAGAATATAATAAATATAGCTATAATGCATTTCTTACTACTTATTTATACTATAGTCCTATAACTACTAGTATAAACTTTTCCAACTTATTAAAATCTATTAATTATAAGCTTAATTATTATTTTAAAAACAACATTACATTTATAAATTATTTATTTAAATTGCAATTGTTTAAAAAGTCGAACAACTTTACTAACAAGTCTTGTTCATCTTACTAAAAGCGCTTAAAATTAACTTCTCATAACTACTCTTCAAATTCGCTTATAATCTCTTCTTTTTAAGTAAGTTCTTATAAGTTATATTAATTATATTTTTCTAATGTAATTAAATTATTTATAAGTTCATTATAATTAACTATATTAACCTTTTTAACTACGTCCTTAGTCTTTCCAACCTTAATCGTTCTTATTAAAACTAGAGCCTAACTTTCTAATAAAGAAACTTAGTTCTTTAATAGGGCTAATTTTAAATATATTTAATTAAACACTTACCTTCTATACATACAAACTTTATATTCTATATTAGTTAAATTATTAATACTTTAATTTCACTTTATAAAAAAAACGTTTTTGCTTAATACTACCTTCTAACTAGGCTTTAGCGTACTAGTGCAATTCCTAATAAAATATCCTTTTTTATTACAGTAATAGCAATCAACGTTTTTCTTATCACACTTTAATTACTACTTATCTATAGCGTTTACATTTATAAATCCTACATATATACTATATGCTATACTTTACTAGGTATAACGTTATCCCTTATTTAAATGAATACAATAAAGCTTATATTTGCTTTTTTTCTCCAATTCCCTCTAGTAAAATCCATTATTTATTCGTACTATTTATTTAATAGCTTTATTAAGTATAACTTTTTTAGAAATTATAATAAAAGCATTTTTAACTTTGCCCTTAAGTCCTCCATAAAATATAAAAATAAAAGCATTATTACTCTACTTTATATTAACTACTTCTTTATAAAACGCAAAACCGTACGCGCTTACTACTCTTTTCTATTTTAAAGTATTAAAACGCTCCTAGCTACGCTTAAGCTTATCAACTTCTTTAAAAACCTTCAAAATTTCTTCTTTAAAATTATTAAAACGTTTATAAACTAATATTATAAAATCTTTTTAATTTGCAATACTATTCTCTATATAATCCTTTTTAATAAGTTCAAACTACGTTTAAACTTCTCTTTCCAATTTTAAAATTGCAAAAACAACTTTATTGTAAGCTCGTAAGAATTTCTCTAAATAGTAAGTAAAGTATAACTTGTACATAATAATAAAGCTTTAAAGCTTTTTTTTATTACCTCTAAAACGTACTAACTAGTTAAGCTTTATTTTAAACTTATTAGTATTATACTATAATAATATATTTTGCTAAACTTTAAATATTGCAAACTCTCCTTTAAACTAGGTAATTACCTCTCCTAAGTTTATCATTTCAATGGGTAGGCCTATAGTTAACCCTACCACTAATATATTGCTTAGTTAGAACTGTACCAACTGGTTGGCTAGCGAGTTATGTTCTAAAAACGGCTTTAGGGTTCTAACAATATCTAACGAAACAATTAAAATGTTTTATATCAACTATCCTTTACAAGTAACCCTTAGCAAGTTATTAACGTATTACAACCCAAAGTTGTAACTTATACAAAGTAAGTGCTAAAGTTAAAGTTAGGTATAAGAGTGTATTCATAAAGTATATAATAGCAAATAGAATAATAAGGATTATATAGCTATAACTAATACAATTACTAAAAAATACTTTAATAACTACTAAAGTATCTTAAAAACCCTTTAACTTACTTGCTTATATAAAAATGCTTCTTTACATTCCGCTATCCTAAGTATTGGGATTGCAAAAGTAGCCCCTTAGTTCCATCCTACAAAATACTGGGATTAAGCTAACTAGTCAGTACCCTGCCCTATCCCATTCATTCTACAGTCCCAACACATAGGACTCTAAGACGACCCTAATTAGTTCACCCGCCTAAGAAGGTCCTACTAATCCCTCCTAGGAGGCTGCCTAAGGCTGTATTCTACTGCCAATCAGAACTGTAATAATTATTATAAAATTTTACTATTATAAAGTTAATGCTAACGTTAGTAATAATAATATTAAATAGTTTTATAGGAATAATGGCCCTTTAAGGGGCATGGAGCATTGAGAAGGTAAAAGGGGTAGCCATCACATAACCACAAGGACTACAGGGATTTACATAGATTGGCCACATTAAAAGGCTCCCTGTTAACCTAGTTAGGATTCTTCTTCTTATAAGAACAAGATAAATTAATATAATTACTATACAACCTACTGGCTACTACTACGTGGCTAACTAAACTACCTATTACGATAGTTGTTGACTAACGTAATTGACTCTATTAATCCAATACTGATCAGTAGTTAACTTAATATAGTTTAACTATAGAGTAGCAAGGATCTAGTAGCGATAGCAATTGTAATTTACTATTAAGTAATTACGATCATTAGATAGGAAGCGGTATGCATTTCGATATGAGAAGGGCACTACTTACATGCAAAAAGCCCTAATGGCATTGTAATAACGCGCGCAAGCAAGCTTTTTCTAAGCACGTAAAACCCTTAAGGGAAATAGCAAAATAAAGGCCTTAAGGGTAGTTAGAAAAAAGGTATACCTTATTATAATCAGCTACTTGCGTTTATTACGTATTTTGATTAAAGCAATTGCAATTACAATTATAGCCTTACAACCTCTTAATTATTATAAAAAACCCTTTTATTTACTTAACCCTTTTATTAACCTATCCTTTTATTATTATATTTATATAAATAAAAATATTTTAATATAAAAATAATATAGTAGCTTAATATAATAACTTTAAAATTGCTAGTATTATAAATATTATTTAGGAAAGCAAAAACTTTAATTTTAATAATAAAAACTAGCGTAAACTAAAGCGCTTAAATATTTACTTAATTAATTATTTTAATATTTATAAGGATAACGAACTTACTAATAAAATGCTTTTTATTTAGTTTAAGGAAGATTTCTAAAATTGGAATAAAAACATTTTTAAGGATTTTAACAAAACTTTTTATATAATTTTTAAGTATTTCTTTAATAATTATAGTATTTATTTTAATAGCAATAGTATTATTTTAGCTTAGCTTTATAATTTAAGAAATGCTAATAAGTTTTTTAAATAGTTAAAATAAAAGTTTAGTAAATATATTGCTATATAAAGAAATAAGTTTAAGTTATATTATAACTTAAGTACTATTAAAAATAAAAAAAAGGAGGGCAAAGGAAAAGAAAAAAAACATTATTAACGATAATAGCAGCGATCCTTTAATAGTTTAGCTTAAAACTTTTAAAACCTTTAAAATTAAAACTTTAAAAATCTTAAATATTATATTTAAGCATAGTATAAAAATCCCTATAATTAATATTATAGTAAAAGTTTTAATTAATTTGAATAAGTTGTATAATTATAATAAAAAGTTTAGTAGTAAACTTTATAATATATTAAATATAAAGATTAAAATTTTCTAAAACTTTTGTGAAAAAGTAGAAGTTTTATAGAATATGTACTATAAAGTATATTTAATTATATTAAAGGATAGAGTAAAGCAATTTTATTATAATTATATTGTTAAAAAAGGCTTTTTTTTAATTAAATAGTATAATAAATTAAACAATTGTTTTATATAGTTAAGAACTAGTAGTTTTACTTGCAAAAATAGCAATTTATTATTTTTTAATAAGTTATAGCAATTAATTTAAATAAAACTTTATTAAAGAACTTTAAAATTATAATTATATAATTATAAAAGATTTATAAAGAACTATTAAATAATTACTAAAGTAATTATAATTTTATAAAATAATTAATTAATGTTTATTAAAGTATTAAAGCTTATATATTAGTTATTATTAAGCTAATAACTACTTTTAAAAATATTACTTCTAATTTACAAAATATAATTAGCATTTACTTATAATACTATAAATAGATCTTTAAATAATACTATACTATTTAGAATTCTTATTATTACAACCCTAATAATAATAACAGAAACGAATAATATTAAGTTAATTAATAATATAAAAGTAGTAATTAATTTAGTAGTAAAAATAGTAACCGAAAAAACTATTATAGTAGTAGCGGATTCCAGTAACTATTTAAACCTTTTAGCAGTAATAACGGTTATAATAGCAATAATATTAAAAAGTACTTTATATGCAAAAAATAAAGCTATTAGTTTATAAAGCACCTAATTTCTAAGCGCTAACTAAAGTAATAATAATAAAAACGCTATATATAAAAATATAATAGTAAAAATAATAATTTTATAGTATTTTTAATTAATTATAAAAGTATTAATATTAGCAGTTTTAAAGCTAAAATTAAAATTAATACTAATAAATTTAATATTTAATATAACTAATAAAAATTAAGCTTAAATATACTATTTAAAAGCTTTTATATATTTTATTATATATGTTGGATTGACAGGGTCAATCACGTTAGTTAACAACTATCGCGATAGGTGGTTTGGTTAGCCACATAGTGGTAGCCAGTGGTTTGTGTAGTGGTTGCATTGATCTATCTTGTTCTTCGTAAGAAGAAGGATCCTAACTAGGTTAACAGGAAGCCTTTTAATGTAGCTGATCCATGTAGGTCCTTGTGGTCCCTGTAGTCACGTAATGGCTACCCCTTTTACCTTCTCAATGCTCTATGCCCTTTAAAGGGCTATTATTCCCACATTGGCAGTCTCTCTTTTATACCGTGCCTTCGTCGTTGTTATTATGAACCTTATAATTACGCTTAACCCACCCCTATATGCGCATCGTTATCGTGTTCATATTAATAAGGGTTTGCAATGCTTTGTTTGGTCCTGCTTTAGTCATAGTATTGGCCGGGTTATTGTTTCCATAGATCCAACGGACTTTGAAGATTTCTTATCTTCTATACGCTTGCTATAGGCTTATAATGTCGATTATAAGCCGCTTTTTTTTTGTGGTTCCGAGTTTTACGAGATACTTGTATAGGGAGAACGAGTTAGTGCAGATAATGATAGGAATTTTCTTAATATTCAACTTGGCTAGGATTATACTGATTGTAGTGTTGAAAGCAATTGCCGCATTAACGCTATTAGCTATCGCGTAGATTTTAGAAGCTAGGACGCTACGAGTAACCCGCTTATATTTAGTAGAAAATTAATAAATTAGGTTGCTAGTTATTGTAAATTCGTTGTTATATAGCTTTTCATTTGCTAAAAAGATTATAAAGCTGATTTGTAAGCTTAAGTCTTTATTGTTAGCGAATAAGCTGTTAGCGAAGACGAACAACTTTGCTATTGAAAAATTTATTGGAATAAAAGTAAGGCTGTGGTTGAGATTCTTTATTTGCTATTGGATTTGTTTGTTTATTCTAACAATGTTTTCTTTTCTAGGTTCTTTGTATTGTGCTGTAGTAGATAGGTCGAATGCTACCTCGGGTTGGCAGATAGAAGCGATGTATGCGCTACGCGCACGCTGCTCAACGTATTCCTAAAGGGTGGTAACTTCCTAGAGCTTTTTGCCTTGCTTTTTTTGCTGCAAAGTGAGGTTCTTGCTATTACAAGCCAAAATACAGCTATTAAAGATTATTGGGTTCTTTAGGGTTAGTAGTTCTTTTAGTTTGGCTATAAATTTAGCTTCCTTAAGCTTGTTATTTTCTAGTGCTTCGAATTTTGTATTGCTTAGCCCAATTGTATTATTAGTTTGTATATTAACTATTACAAAATGCTTTAAGTTAAGCGTTATAACTAGTAGGTAAGGGTTGTAAGTAGAAGTTGTTATATTCAGTTGTTTCCGGTAGTGCTTGAAATAAGTTGCCTACTAGTATATTCCTGCTTTAGCAATGCTGTACAGCGGTTGAATAACCTTTATAATCGTTCTTTTAAGGTGTAGGTGGCGGATTTTCTTGGAGAGTTGTGCTAAAATTATCCGCTATAGCGGGGTTCTCGACTGGGTATACGCCTATATAATATCTTAAAGCTATAACTTTATTCCTCGAAGTAGAAAAAAGGGTACGAGAGCGATAATAATTCGCTAATTAGCTTGCTAAATTGTTGGGCTTTGCGTAAGGATTACCTCTTTGCTTTTGTCGTTATAACCTTGAATAATAAGGTGTGACTTTTCGTAGGGCATATCGGTAGCCTTGCCTTTAATTTCTCTTACCAGGCGTAACTTGAAAATGTGTATGTTGTTATGCTTTTTGGGGTTGTACTATTTGAATTCAAATACTCTTTTTAAAATAAGGGCGTTAACTTCCTTTTCATCGGACTGCTCAAACGGTTCGCCTGCAATTGTAATCTTTCCTTCTTTTCGAAGCTAAATCGCCAGGTTATAGTCGGTTTGCTTTTTCGCCGTTATATACGCCGTTGTAAGGGTAACTCTTTCGGTTATAGCAATATCGGTATTGGGGGTCTGGATCTTGGGCTTGTTCTTAAAGCTAAGAGGCCGTCCGCGTTGTCTCGGGGCCGGGGGTGCTTCCTTCGGTAGCGCCCAGTTATTATCGTTATCGCGGTTGAGGGCATAGTTAAGGTCGTGATCAATCTTAGTGTTTGGAATAACCGTAGTCTTGTCTTGGTAGTATAGCTTAACTACTGTAACTTGGAAATCGATTGGTTTTCCATTAATTTCAACTATATAGGTCTTTCCGTCTTATGCAAGTAGAATGTACGGTCTAGTCCATTTTTGTACTTCCTACTATACTTTAACTTTGCTTTAAAGTAGAAGGTTAAGGGTTATAAGGGTATTTAAACTATTCCGGGTAGCGAGGGCTTTATTGATTTAACGTTTGGCCTTAGCCTTTCGCACTTTGGCCATCGCCTTTCGTATGGTATTTGCGTACATTTCAATAGACGGTAACGGTAGTAATAAAGAGGATATATGTGGATAAGTTCCAAAAACAAGCAATGTAGGAACTAGTCTGTTAGGGCTAGCAGTATCGTTTACTGCCTTTGTAGCTATTTGCAAGACTTGGTCTAGCGTTATACTAGTACTTCGCAAGTCTACTGAAATGACTTTATACGCACATTGTAATAGTCTGTAGTAATGCTCTAGCTTGCTTATTAAATTGTAGGCTTTAATAGGGACTTCTTCGATAATAATTGCTATTATTTTAGCGTTGTTATAGAACTTTGCCACTATAAAGTTAGTGTTAGCGTTAGTAATAATAATATTAGGTAGTCCAATGTATATATTAATCTATATAATTCGAATAGTATTTTAAATAGCTTTTATTATTATATTATAAAAGAACTGTGCTGCTTAAAAAGTAATTGCTTTATTAATAATATAAATAGTAAGCTTTCTACTAATATATATAACATTTGTAAGAACTTAGTAATTAAAGTTAATATTATTATAGATTGTAAATTGAAATTAGCTAAGTAAGCTACTATATATTTAATATTAGTAATAGAACTTTGTAATTTTTTTTATAATATTTTGGTTAAGCTTGTTATAACTAGCGCAGGTAAGTACCTTATATAAGCGCTTAATTGAAGGGTGGCCGAATTGCTAGTATAGTTGGCGTAACTCGGTTTTTGTTATATTGCACTAGGTTATGGTTTTCTCGGGTTTGTTTAGTAGAAGGAATAGGTAACTCTATTTGCGAATAACTAGGTAGCCTTTTCCTTTATGTATAATAATATTAAAAATATTGTTAAAGTAAACGCTATACTTATCTATATTTAAGAGGCAGAGTAGGAATGAGGTGTTTGCTTATACAACTTGGAAATTAAGGATACCGAATAGGGTTTTTACAGCAACGGTGCCAAGAGAAACACTCTTGGGGTTATTACCGAATCGCACTTAGTGGTTACTAGCTATTAAGAGGTTAATCTTCATGTTTGGGATCTTCTTTTGCAGTGCCTGAACCTAACTTTTGCTAGCTGTTAACACTCTGGCTACTCTTATATTAAGCATAATTCCTTGGAAAATTTTTATATTATAGCGGCTTTTAAAATGGAAAATGTGCGTAGGTTCGTTAGGAGTTTGTTGCTTAAAAATATCAATTTTTGTAATAGTATAAACAATTGCTTAGTTGTTTAGAATAATAGCAATTGCATCCCCGTTAACTATATAATAGGATGTGTAGAAGCTTTCGAATAGTATATTTAAGCCTAATTCTTGTTAGCTATACTAAATATTGAATTTGCTAGTGCTAGTTTTAATTTTAGCTTTAAAGCTGTTAATATTAATACCTTCATAGTTAATTAGGAATATTGCAAAATCGTTGTCTCCATTGCTGTATTTCTGTATATAGCGCTTCCACTATTGCTGTTTTGGTTAGCGTTTAGAGATTGGGTGCTTTGTAAACCAATAGCTTTGTTTTCTACATACAAAGCACTTTTTGACGTTATTGCTATTATAACCGTTATTACTACCAAAAGGTCTGAATGGTCGCCGGAATCCGCCGCTACTATAGTGGTTTCTTTGGTTGCTGTTTTTACTGTTGAATTGGTTGCTGCCTTTATACTATCGGTTAACCTAGTATTGCTTGTTTCCATTATTGTTATCGGGGTCGTAATAATAAGGATTTTAAACAGTGTAGTACTGTTTAGGGATCTGTTTATAGCATTGCAAGTAGATGCTAATTGTATTTTACAAGTTGGAGGTAACGCTTTTGAAGGTGGTTGCTAGCTTAATAATAACTAGTATGTAGGCTTTAACGCCCTAGTAGGCATTGATTAACTGTTTTATAAGGTTATAATTATTTTAGTAATTGTTTAATAGTTCTTTATAAATTTTCTATAACTGTGTAATTATAGTTTTAAGGTTCTTTAATAGGGTTTTGTTTGGGTTAGCTGCTATAACTTATTGGAAAGTAATAGACTACTATTTTTGCAAGTAAAGCTACTAATTTTTAATTGTATAGAAGAATTGTTTAGTTCGCTATACTATTTAATTAAAAAAAAGGCCCTTTTTAGCAATATAATTATAGTAGAATTGCTTTGCTTTATTTTTTAATATAATTAAGTATGCTTTATAATACATATTTTGCAGAACTTTTGCTTTTTTATAAAAGTTTTAGAAAATTTTAATTTTTGCATTTAGTATATTATAAAGCTTATTGCTAAACTTTTTATTATTACTATATAGCTTATTTAAGTTAGTTAGAACTTTTATTATAATGTTAGTTGTAGGGATTTTTATACTACGCTTAAGTATAATGTCTAAAATTTTTGGAATTTCGATTTTAGGAGTTTTAAAGGTTTTAAGCTAAATTGTTAAAGGATTGCCGCTATTATCGTTAATAACGTTTTTTCTTTTTCCTTTGCCCTTTTTTTTTTTGTTTTTAATAATGTTTAGGTTACAATATAACTTAAACTTATCTCCTTATATAACAATATATTCGCTAAGCTTTTGCTTTAGCTATTTAAAGAACTTGCTAGCGTTTACTAGGTTATAAAGCTAGGCTAAAATAATACTATTACTATTAAAATAAATACTATAATTATTAAAGAAGTACTTAAGGGTTGTGCGGAGGGTTTTATTAAAATCTTTAAAAATGTTCTTATCCCAATTTTAAAAGTCTTCCTTAAACTGGATAAAGAGCATTTTATTAATAAGTTCGTTATCCTTATAAATATTAAGATAATTAATTAAGTAGGTGTTTAAGCGCTTTGGTTTGCACTAGTTCTCGTTATTAAGGTTGAAGTTTTTGCTTTCTTAGGTAGGGTCTGTAATACTAGCAATTCTAGGGTTGTTGCGTAAGGTTGTTATATTGTTTTTGTGTTAGGATGTTTTTGTTTTGTATGAATGTGGTGATGGAGGGGTAGGTTGATGGAAGGGTTAGGTAGATGGAGGGGTTCTTTATGGTAATTAAGAGGTTGTAAGGCTATGATTGTAGTTGCAATTGCTTTAGTCGAAATGCATAATGGACGTAGGTAGCCAATTATAGCAAGGTATACCTTCTCTCTAATTGCCCTTAAGGCTTTCGTTTCGCTATTTCCCTTAAGGGTTTCACGTGCCTAAAAGAAGCTCGCTCGCGCGCGCCGTTGCAATGCTGTTAGGGCTTTCTGCATGTAGGTAGTGCCCTTCCCGTATTGAAATACGTACTACTTTCTATCCAACAATTGTAATTACTTAGTAGTAAATTACAGTCGCTGCTGCTACCGGATCCTTGCTGCTTTATAGTCGAACTGTGTCAGGTTAACCACTGATTAGTATTGGATTGACAGGGTCAATCACGTTAATTAACAACTATTGCAATAGGTGGTTTGGTTAGCTACGTAGTGGTAGCCAGTGGTTTGTGTGGTGGTTGCATTGATCTATCTTGTTCTTCGTAAGAAGAAGGATCCTAACTAGGTTGACAAGAAGCCTTTTGATGTGGCCGATCTATGTGGGTCCCTGTGGTCCTTGTAGTTACGTGATGGCTACCCCTTTTACCTTCTTAATGCTCTATGCCCCTTAAAGGGCCATTATTCCCACAATATAGTTAATGAAAATACAATTATTATTATTTTAAATAACTAAATAATTATTTATATTATTATAAAAGCTAATATTTTTAAATAATAAATTTTTAATAAATTTGCGTATATTTTTTATTTTAGAAGTTATTATAATATATAATTTTTTTAAGGAATTATACTTAATATAAAAGTAGTTAGAATATTAATAATTAGCAAAAGTTAAGTTTAAGTATTATAAAAGAGAATTTTAAATATAAAAATTAACTTTTTGATAGCTAATAACTATTAAATGCAATTTAGTAATAACTTTAAAAGTATTTTTTTTAGCATTATTACTATAAAGACTTTATTTAGCATTTTTAACTTTTAAATTATATAAGCAAATACTTTATTTTTATTTTGCTTTTTAAATATAAATAAGTATAGTATTTACTTTAATAATATTTTTAATATTATTATATATAAAAAAAAAAGCTATCCAATTATTTATAAATAAAGTTATTTATTTTTTTTATTAAATGAACTTAAAAAAACTATAATTTAATATAATATAATAAAAATTAAGTTATATTAATTATATTAGTAATTTAGCTATCCTTTAATTAAATACTTATATAAAGTACTTATTTGCACTAGTTATAATAAGTTTAACTAAAATATTATAAAAAAGATTATAAAGTTCTATTATTAATATTAAATATATAGTAGCTTGCTTAGCTAATTCCAATTTATAATTTGTAATAATATTAACTTTAATTACTAAATTTTTATAAACATTATATATATTAATAAAAAGCTTATTATTTATATTATTAATAAAATAATTACTTTTTAAATAATATAATTCCTTTATAATATAATAGTAAAAAGCATTTAAAATACTATTTAAATTATATAAATTAATATATATATTAAATTATTTAATATTATTATTATTAACGTTAGCATTAATTTTATAATAATAAGATTTTATAATAACGTTAAAATAATAGTAATTACTTTTAAAAAGTTCTTATTAAAGCTTATAACTTAATAAGTAAGCTAAAGCATTATTACAAACTATTACAACGTATATATAAAGTTATTTTAGTAAACTTATGAAGTATTAATATAATATTAAATTAAGTTTTACAAATAGCTATAAAGCAATAAATAATATTATTAGCTTTAATAAACTAGTTTTTACATTGCTTATTTTTAGAACTTATTTATATATATTCTTTTTATTACTATTATTATTATTTATTAAAATGCGCGCAAATATTATACGTAAAGTAATAGCTAAAATATAAAAAGCTAAAGCTAAGCGTTAAATTAATAAAGCTTTCACTATTTAAAATAGTTTAAATACTTTTATAATTTTTTATTTTTTATTTTGAAATAAAGTAAAAGTATAATAAAAAATATAAAAATAAATTGAATTATATATTTTATTTGTATAAAATGAAAAGACTTATATAATTAAAATTAATAAAAAACTAACTAATTTTCAAATTATAATAATTAAGCTATACTATTAAAATAAAACTATAATTATTCTAAATACTAAAATTAATTATAACCTTAACTATACCCTTAATTATAATAATAATAATAATTAAGCGCTACTAAAAGAAGCATTTCTAGCTTTAAAATAATGTGGACAGCCTTTTAGCTCTAAAAATAAGCTTAAAATCTAAACTTTTAATATTAATATTATTATAATTAAAGGAGTTATTTTTATAATAGCGTATATAATAGCGAAAAAGCAAATTAACTATAACTTAGCAATTTAACTTTAAAAAGAAGGAAAAATTATAATTGTAAGCGAATTGTTTAAATAATCCAATAAAAAAGAAATCAATGTCTTTATTTTAAAAAGAGTATTTGAATTTAAATAGTATAATTTTAAAAAGTATAGCAATATATATATTTTTAAATTATATTTAGTAAAAGAAATTAAAAGCAAAGCTACTAATATATTTTATAAGAAGTTATATTTTATTATTTAAGGTTATAATAATAAAAATAAAAACGTAATTTTTATATAAAGCTTAACAATTTAGCAAGCTAGTTAATAAATTATTGTTATTTTTATACTTTTTTCTTTACTTTGAGAAATAAAGTTATAGCTTTAAAATATTATATAAGTGTATACTTAGTTAAAAACTCTACTATAATAAATAATTTTAGTACAATTTTTTAAAAAAATATACTACTTTGTCATGGTCCTGATTGGCAGCAGAGTACGGCCTCAGGCAGCCTCCCAGGTGGGACTAGTAAGACCCTCCTGGTAGGCGGACTAATCAGGGTCGTCCTAGAGTCCTATATGTTAGGACTGTAGGATGAACAGAATAGGGTAAAGCTTTAACTAATTAGCTTAGTCCTAGTGTTCCGTGGGATAGGATTGAGGAACTACTCCTACAGTCCCAATGCTCGGAACGGCAGGACGCAAAAAAGCATTTCTATATAAGCAAGTAAGTTAAAGGGTCTTTAGAACACTTTAGTAATTATTAAAGTATTTTTTAGCAATTATATTAGTTATAACTATATAACTTTTATTACTCTATCTACTATTATACGCTTTGTAAGCACACCCTTATACCCAACCCTAACCCTAGCATTTACTTTATATAAGTTATAACTTTAGGTTATAATATGTTAATAACTCTTTAAGAGTTGCTTATAAAGAATAGTCAATATAAAATACTTTAGCTGCTTTATTAAACAGTATTAAAACTCCAAAGCTATTTTTAAAAAACAACTCGTTAGCCAACTAGCTAGCACAATTCCAACTAAACAATATATTAGTAATAAGGTTAATTATAAGCCTGCTTATTAAAATGATAAACTTAAGAAAAGTAATTGCCTAACTTAAGGGAGAGCTTGCAATATTTAAAGCCTAGCAAGACATATTATTATAATATAATGTTAATAAGTCTAAAGTAAAATTCAATTAGCTAGCACATTTTAAAAAAAATAAGAAAAAACTTTAAAACTTTATTACTATATACAAGTCATACTTTGCCTACTATTTAAAAAAGTTCTTGCAAGCTTATATAAAATTGCTTTTATAGTTTTAAAATTAGAAGGAAAAGCTTAAATATAATTTAAACTTATTAAAAAGAATTATATAGAAAATAGCGTTATAAACTAAGAAAATTTTATAGTATTAGTTTATAAACATTTTAATAACTTTAAAAAAGAAGTTTTAAAAGTTTTTAAAAAAGTCAATAAGTTTAAATATAGCTAAAAGTATTTCAATAGCTTAAAGTAGAAAAGAACGGTAAGTACGTACACTTTTACATTTTATAAAAAAGCAGTTAATATAAAATAAAATAATAATACTTTTATCCTTACATTTTATAAAGGATTTAAAAGCAAGGTTAAAAACGCTTTTATTATAATTCCTAAAGAAGTTATACTTAACAAAGCTATTAAGTAAATAGTATAAGTAAATAATAAACTTTATTAAAAGGAATTGAAAAAAAAAGGTAAATATAAGCCTTATTATACCCGTTTAAACGAAGCATAACATTGTACTTAATAAAGCATAGCGTATAGCACTTACGTAAAACCTATAAATGTAAACGCTATAAATAAGCAGCAATTAAAGTATAATAAAAAAAACGTTAATTACTATCACTACGGTAAAAAAGGATATTTTACTAGGAATTACACTAGCATGCTAAAGCCTAGTTGGAAGGTAGTACTAAGTAAAAACGTCTTTTTTATAAAGTAAAATTAAAGCGTTAGCAATTTAACTAATGTAAAATATAAGGTTTATGCATATAGAGAGCAAGTGTTTAGTTGAGCACGCTCAAAATCAGCCCTATTAAGGAGCTAAATCTCCTTATTAGAAGGTTGGGCTTTAGTTTTAATAAGAATAACTAAAGTTAGAGAAATTAAAAACGAAATTAAAGAAGTTAATATAGTTAATTATAACAAACTTATAAATAATTTAATTATTTTAAAAAAATATAATTAGTACAACTTATAAGAATTTGCTTAAAAAGAAAAGATTATAAGTAAATTCGAAAATTAGTTATAAAAAGTTAATTTTAAGCGCTTTTAGTAAAACAAACAAAATTTATTAGTAAAGTTATTTAATTTTTTAAATAATTGCAATTTAAATAAACAATTTGTAAATGTAATGTTATTTTTAAAATAATAGTTAAACTTATAATTAATAGATTTTAATAAGTTGGAAAAGTTTGTATTAGTATTTATAGGATTATAATACGAATAAATAGTAGAAAATGCACTACAACTACACCTACTATATCCCCACTACAATAAGGTAGCGTAGTACCATTATATGCATACCCCGTACCTAAAACACTTTATAAAGAAACTGCAAGAAAAACTATTTTTTAAAAGATAATAGGAGGTAGGAATGCTTTAGCTAATACAAATAGTTATAAGCAATTTAAATAAAGAAATATTTAAAGTAACTCGAAGTATTAAAAAAGTCTTTTAAAACTACCAACATTTTCCTATTACGTGCTTTAAAGAACGTAAGCTAGAAAATTGTATAGTAATATAGTACAAAAAGTATAAGTACTAGAAGCTTTATGCTTAGTATAAGTTAAACTACACTTAAATAGTAATTAATGCATAGGATAGACTAACGTAGGAAAAGAGGGAGCAGGCTAGCTAGCTAATACACTACTAAGCCCTTAGCTTAGAACTTACTTTAGAACAAAATAAAGGTTTTTAAGTTGTAATTAACTAAGTTTTTAATATAGTGCAATTGCCTTTAAGAAAGCCCTTAGGATTAATAGTGTTCGTAAAATTAATAAACGCATTAATTAGCTAGTAACTAGAATCTAAAAGGACTATACTTACATATGCGTTATACCCCCCCGTATTGCGTTTTTTAGGAAAAGAACGTAAAGGTAGAGGAAGATTTTACTATTTGGGAAACAAAGAGGCAATTTAGCTAAAAAAATAGCTAATAAAGCTTTATATTAATATTTTTAAAGTTTTTGCAAATAACGGGAAAAAAAAGTTAACAATTTAAGTATTATAGAAAAGCGTTACGTTTATTGCAATAGTAAATTTTAAAATAGTAGCAACGTTTATATTGTTTAAAGTTATTAATAAGTAGAAAATACTTTAAAAGAAGAAAGAAATTTCCTATAGGATAATAATAGTTAATAGAATAATATTAAACTATAATAGTAATAAAGTAATTAAAGAGATACTACTGTTAAAAGTTGAAATTATAAGCAAAATACACAATTTAGTATTTAATATTGCAAACTTTAAAAAGAAGCAGGCAATTTTAGGAAAGCCTTAGCTACAAACCTTTAATCCAAATATTAATTAGTCTAGCAATCGCATTAGGTAAAGGACCTTGCCAAATAGACAATCAAGTTAGAGTTTAAATAGAGAGGAGAGAACTATAAAGGTTCCTTCTCGATAACTTTTAATAAAAGTAGTATTATATATAATATAAATGCAACTAATAAAAAAAGAATTTGGAAAGCTTTTCGAATGTAAGGAAAGCTAATTTGTAAAGAAAATACTATTAGAGTTCTATAAGTACAACATTTTTAAGAAAATAGTAAATAATAATCTACTAGCATATAAATTATAGGATTACAATATCCTATTAATAAAAAAAGCGAAACTTTACTACTATTTTATTTACTAAGTTAACAAAGCGTAACGAAAAGCACTCTAAAAGTACTTTAATAAGTGCTTAATATTGGAACACATTATAATATCTTACTTACTATATAGCATGCTAATACTCTTCATCCCTAAGAAGAATAGAAGTATAATAAAAGGGTATTGCTTAATATTTAACTATTAAAGTTTAAATAGCAATATAATAAAGAATTGCTACTTACTACTTTTTATTTAAAAAATAAAGGATTAGTTTGGGCAAGTAATAGTCTTTTTTTAACTAAACCTCACTTTAGCGTTCTTACAAATCCAAATAAAATTAAGCAAAGAATAAAAAATAACATTTTGTACGCTATTTAAATATTATAAATTTAAAATTATACTTTTAAGTTTAACTAATATATTAGCGTTTTTCTAAGTACAAATAAATTATAAGTTATAAAACTATTTTAATAAGTTTATAATAGCTTATATAAATAATATTTTGGTTTTTTCAACTATTAAGAAAAAGTATTAATAATATTTGTATATAGTGCTTAATATTTTTAAAAAAGCGTAATTACTAATTAACTTAAAAAAAAGTATATTTTACTAAAAGTTAATAAACTTTTTAAAATTTACAATTTTAACTAAAAAAATTTAAATATAAAAAGAAAAGATATAGGTAATAATTAACTAGCTAGTGTTTATAATAATAACTAAAACTAAAAGTTTTATAGCCTATATTAATTTTTACTAACAATACATTATTAAGTTTAGCAATATTGCTAAACTATTATACGAATTATTATAAAAAAATAAGGAATTCGTATAGTTAAAAGATTATAAAAAGGCATTTGCAAAAATTAAAAAACGCGTATTTAAAAAACCTATAATAAGGATTCTAAACCCATGTAGGCATTTCGAAATAGAAATAAATACTTTAAATTAGGCAATTAGAGGTTAATTTAATTAATAAGATAATAAAGAATAATTACACCTAATAACGTTCTTTTTGTATACATTAAAAGGATTAAAATTTAAATATTCTATTTATAATAAAGAATTAATAGTAATTATTTAAGCTTTTAAAGAATAAAAACTATAACTAAATAGTACTACGTACCTAATATAAGTATATACTAACTATAAAAATTTTACATACTTTACAATATTTAAAAATTTAAGCCCCTAATAAATAAAATAAATAGAGTTTTTATTACAATTTAACTTTAAAATTAATTATATTAAAGGCTTAGAAAATACAAAAGCGGACGTATTAAGCAAGAGGGTAGACTAGAAGAAACAAAAAAACCCTTAGTCTATAGCCTTGTTTAAAACAAAACCAGATAGTATTTTAAAATACTCTATTAAAGAATACTTTAATATTAACTTAATAATATATACAAAACTTTTTAAACAATAAAAAAAGAAAATTATTACAGTTTAATAAAAAGCTAAACTATATAAATAAAGTAATTTTAAAAAAAATAAAATAATTTTTTAAAATAGGAAGCTTTAAATACTAGAACTACTATAGGACAAGTTAGTCCAAAAAGTCTATAGTTTACTAGTAAAAGGATATTAAAAGGTTATATAAATAATAGCTAAAGTTAGGAAGCAATTTAGCATGTTAGGAGCTAAATAAATAGTTATTTAAGTAATTGCTACGTGCAAGATTTACCAAAAAACAAAGTTGTTGCATTACAAACCCTATAAGCTTTTAAAACCTTTTCTAATAGCTAGACAAGCGTAGGGATCCGTAATAATAAATATAATAGTTAAGCTATTATTATTTAAAAATTTAGCATTAAAAGTTAAATATAATAATATATTTATAATTATTAATAGACTTATAAAATATATATACTTTTTTTTATACTATAAAAGCATATTATTTAAACAATTAGCTTATGTATTTGTACAAGTTATAATAGCCAATTATACCTAGCTAAATAAAATTATTATAAATAAAAAAATAACATTTACGTTAAAATTTTAACAAGTATTTATTAAATAAGTAAAAGTTAACTATAAACTTTTTATTATTTATTATTTATAAATAAACGAATAAATTAAATAAATAAACCAAATTATTAAAGCTTACTTAAAAGTATTTATTAACAAAAAGTAAAATAATTGGGTTAAGTAGTTGCTAATAGTGCAATTTATTTACAATAGTTCCAAAATAAAAATTATAAAAGTTTTGCTATTTTTTGCAAATTATAGCTTTAAAGCCAAAATATAATAGGGATTGCAAAGTATAGTATTATAAGCGGTAATATAAGCAAATAAGCTATATTTACTTTATAATATACTTAGGAATAAGCTAATCTTCGTATAAACAAAAATAAAGCAATATTATAATATAAAAAAGTTAAAAGGACTAACTTTTAAAAAGGGAGATAAGGTTTACTTTATATGAAAATTTTTTAAAATAAAATAATTAAATAAAAAATTTAACTTTAAAAAGCTAAAATTATTTAAAGTAAAGCGAAAAGTCGCTATTTTAAACTATATATTAAAGCTATTAAAGTTAATAAAAGTATAATTAAATATATTTTACGTTTTTCTTTTAAAATTAGCGCTATAAAATGTGCAATTAAACACCTCTATAAAAATTAAGCTAATTAAAGAAGAATACAATATTAAAAAAATATTGGACTTATAAAAATAGGAAGAGGAGTTTAATATTTAGTTAAATAGCTAAATTGCAAATATAAGGAAAATTTGTAAAAACTAGCTAAATATTTAATAAATTGCTTAAAAAAAATCTAATAGTTTTACTAAAAGAACTTAAATTAACTAGTAATTAAAAGCTAAATAAGAATTAGTTAAAAAAAATAGGAGTAAAGGCTTTTATATTTTCGCAGGTTAATAGGAGCCTAGTAAAGGAGGGGTTTTTAAATGTAGAGTTACCCCTATTGCCTATTACTTAAATGCTATGTTAAAAGAGTTATTTCCTTTAAAAGCGAAGAATTCGTTGTTAGTAATAAATGGACATTAGATAGTTTATAAGCTTGTTTTCCTTAGCTTTAAAGGCTTTTTCCTTCTTAACGTTTTTAAAAACTAAAAGAATTAGAAGTAAAACGAACAAGCAAGCAAAAAAGAAATGAATGAGAAGATTTAAGGTTTAGAGCGTTATAAAAGACTTTGTAGGTTATATACTCGTTGTACTATAACGAGTTGTTAGAAAGAAAGTATACTTGCTTTTTATAGAAGTAGTTAGAATAGGATATAAGCGTAAGGATTCTATAAGCCCAGATATAAGTAGCAAAGTGGTTTTTTAAGAGTAGTTAACGTATAAAGCGCTAATTGCAAGTTTTCTTTACGCAGTTTATTGTTAAAAGTGTATAAAGCTTATATAAGGGGAAGACTTACTAGGTAGGAAAAGTTTTGCGCTAGTATATTTTTGGTTAGGAATATAAGCACTAGGCGTTCGGGATGAAGCTTTCAGAGGAGGGGTATTATATTACAGTCCTAATTGGTAGCAGAGTACAGCCTTAGGCAGCCTCCTAAGTAGGACCAGTAGGACCTTCCTGGGTAGGCGGACTAATTAGGGTTGTTTTGGAGTTCTATATATTAGGACCATAGGACGAACAGGATAAGGCAGAGCTTTAGTTAGTTTAGTCCTAGTGTTTTGTGGGACGGGATTAAGGGACTGCTCTTGCAGTTCCGGTGCTCGGGACGGCAGAACGTGAGGAAGCATTTCTATATAAGCAAGTAGGCTGAAGGGTCTTTAGGACACTTTAGCAGTTATCAAAGTATCTCTTAGCAATTATATTAGTTACAGCTATACAACCCTTATTACTCTATCTGCTATTATGCGCTGTATAAGCACACCCTCATACCCAACCCTAACCCTAGCACCTGCTTTGTGCAGGTCATGACTTTGGGTTATGACATACTTGCACTTTAAAGGAATGATTATAAAGGTTATTTAATTACTATATAGTATTATTAAAGTAAGAATATATTAGTAAGCAATTTATTTTAAGTATTATTAAAAGTAATTAAATATAACAATTTTTATTTATAATTTTTATTTGTTAGTTATAGCATTTAATTTAGAGTATTTTATAGTAGTTAGTATATAAACTAATAATATAATTAAGCTAAGTAATATAAAATTTAAAGTATTAGAAAATAATAAGCTTAAGGAAATTAAGTTTATAACTAAGCTAAAGGAACTGCTAACCCTAAAAAACTTAATAATCTTTAATAATTGTATTTTAGTTTATAATAGTAAAAACTTTACTTTATAATAAAAAAAGCAAAGCGAGAAGCTTTAGGAAGTTATTATTTTTTAAGTAGTGTGCGTATAGCGCATATATTGCTTTTATTTGCTAACCTAAAGCGGTATTTGATTTATTTACTATAGTATAATATAAAAAACTTAAAAAAGAAAATATTATTAAAATAAATAAACGAATTAATAGAAAATAAAGAATTTTAATTATAACCTTATTTTTATTCTAATAAATCTTTTAATAGCAAAGTTGTTCGTTTTCGCTAATAGTTTATTTGTTAACAATAAAAATCTAAGCTTATAAATTAGCTTTATAATTTTCTTAATAAACAAAAAGTTATATAATAACAAGTTTATAATAATTAGCAATTTAATTTATTAATTTTCTATTAAGTGCAAGTGAATTATTTATAGCGTTCTAACTTTTAAAATCTACGCAATAGCTAATAGCGTTAATATAACAATTGCTTTTAACACTACAATTAGTATAATTCTAGCTAAATTAAATATTAAAAAGATTTTTATTATTGTTTGCACTAACTTATTCTCCCTATACAAGTATTTCGTAAAGCTTAGAACTATGAAAGAAAAATAATTTATAATTAATATTATAAGCTTGCAACAAGCGTATAAAAGATAGGAAGTTTTCGAGGTCCGTTGGATTTATGGAAACAATAATCCGGCTAATACTATAACTAAAGTAAGACCAAACAAGGCATTGCAAACCCTTATTGATACGAATACAATAATGATGCGCGTGTAAGGGTGGGTTAAGCGTGATTATAAGGTTTATAACAATAATGACAAAGGTATAGTATAAAAGAGAGACTGCTAGTGTGGGAATAATGGCTTTTTGAGGGGCATGGAGTATTAAGAAGGTAAAAGGGGTAGCTATTACGTGACTATAGGGACTATAGGGACCTATATGGATTGGCTACATTAAAAGGCTTCTTATTAACCTAGTTAGGATCCTTCTTCTTACAAGAACAAGATAAATTAATGCAACCACTACACAACCTACTGGCTACCACTACGTAGCTAACCAAACCACTTATTGCGATAGTTGTTAACTAACGTGCTTGACCCTATTAATGCAATAAGTTTAATATATATATTAATTTATATAGCTTAAATAGTATTTTAAATAGCTTTTGCTATTATATTATAAAAGAACTATATTATTTAAAAAATAATTGCTTTATTAACAATATAAATAATAAGCTTTCTATTAATATATATAATATTTATAAAAATTTAGTAATTAAAATTAATATTGTTATAGATTATAAATTAGAATTAGCTAAGCGGGCTATTATATATTTAATATTAGTAATAAAATTTCGTAATCTTTTTTATAATATTTTGGTTAAGCTCATTATAGCTAGCGCAAATAAATACTTCATATAAACGCTTAATTAAAAAGTAATTAAATTACTAGTATAATTAATATAACTTAATTTCTATTATATTACATTAAATTATAGTTTTTTTAAGTTCGTTTAATAAAAAGAATAAGTAACTCTATTTATAAATAATTAAATAGCCTTTTTTTTTATATATAATAATATTAAAAATATTATTAAAGTAAATACTATACTTATTTATATTTAAAAAATAAAATAAAATAAAGTATTTACTTATATAATTTGGAAATTAAGGATGCTAAATAAAGTTTCTATAATAATAGTACTAAAAGAAATATTTTTAAAGTTATTACTAAATTGCACTTAGTAGTTACTAACTATTAAAAAGTTAATTTTTATATTTAGAATCTTCTTTTATAATGCTTAAACCTAACTTTCACTAGCTATTAATACTTTAACTACTTTTATATTAAGTATAATTCTTTAAAAAATCTTTACATTATAACAGCTTTTAAAATGGAAAATATATACAAGTTTGTTAAAAGTTTATTACTTAAAAATATTAGCTTTTATAATAGTATAAATAGTTATTTAATTATTTAAAATAATAGTAATTACATTCTTATTAACTATATAATAAAATATATAAAAGCTTTTAAATAGTATATTTAAGCTTAATTTCTATTAACTATACTAAATATTAAATTTACTAATGTTAATCTCAATTTTAACTTTAAAGCTACTAATATTAATACTTTTATAGTTAATTAAGAATACTATAAAATTATTATCTTTATTGCTATATTTTTATATATAGCGCTTTTATTACTATTGCTTTAGTTAACACTTAAAAATTAAATACTTTATAAACTAACAGCTTTATTTTTTGCATATAAAACATTTTTTAATATTATTGTTATTATAACTATTATTATTATTAAAAGGTTTAAATAATTGTTAAAATCTACTACTATCATAGTAGTTTCCTTAGTTATTATTTTTACTATTAAATTAATTACTACCTTTATACCATTAGTTAATTTAATATTATTTGTTTTTATTATTATTATCAGGATTATGATAATAGAGATTTTAAATAATATAGTATTATTTAAGGATTTGTTTATAACATTGCAAATAAATATTAATTATACTTTATAAGTTAAAAGCAATGCTTTTAAAAGTAGTTGTTAGTTTAATAATAATTAATATATAAACTTTAACGCTTTAATAAGCATTAATTAACTATTTTATAAAATTATAATTATTTTAATATTTGCTTAATAATCCCTTATAAATCTTCTATAGCTATATAATTATAATCTTAAAGTTTTTTAATAAGGTTTTGTCTAGGTTAGCTGTTATAACTTATTAAAAAGTAATAAACTACTATTTTTACAAATAAAGCTACTAGTTTTTAACTATATAAAAAAATTATTTAGTTTGCTATATTATTTAATTAAAAGAAAAGCCTTTTTTAGCAATATAATTATAATAGAATTGTTTTATTTTATTTTTTAATATAGTTAAATATACTTTATAATATATATTTTATAAAACTCCTACTTTTTTGTAAAAGTTTTAGAAAATCTTAATTTTTACATTTAGTATATTATAAAGCTTGCTATTAAACTTCTTATTATTATTATATAGCTTATTTAAATTAGTTAAAACTTTTACTATAATATTAATTATAAGGATTTTTATGCTACGTTTAAGTATAATATTTAGGATTTTCGGAATTTCAATTTTAGAGGTTTTAAAGGTTTTAGGCTAAATTGTTAAAGGATTGCTGCTATTATCGTTAATAACGTTTTTTCCTTTTCCTTTACCTTTTTTTTTTTTTTTATTTTTAATAGTGCTTAAGTTACAATATAACTTAAACTTATCTCCTTATATAGCAATATATTCGCTAAGCTTTTACTTTAGCTATTTAAAAAATTTATTAGCATTTATTAAGTTATAAAGCTAAGCTAAAATAATATTATTACTATTAAAATAAATACTATTGTTATTAAGGAAATATTTAAAAGTTATATAAAAAGTTTTATTAAAATTGTTGGATTGATAGGGTTAATCACGTTAGTCAACAATTATCACAATAGGTGGTTTGGTTAGCCACATAGTGGTAGCTAGTGAGTTGTATGGTAGTTACATTAATTTATCTTATTCTTCGTAAAAAGAAGGATCTTAACTAGGTTAATAGGAAGCCTTTTGATGTGGCCGATCCATGTGGGTCCCTATAGTCCCTATAGTTACGTAATAGCTACCCCTTTTTACCTTCTTAATGCTCTATGCCCCTTAAAGGGCTATTATTCCTACACTAGCAGTCTCTCTTTTATACCATGCCTTCGTCATTGTTATTATAAACCTTATAATCACGCTTAACCCACCCCTACACGCGTATTGTTATCGTATTCATATTAATAAGGGTTTGCAATACTTTGTTTAATCCTGCTTTAGTTATAGCATTAGCCAGGTTGTTATTTCTATAAATCCAACGGACCTCGAAAATTTCCTATCTCTTGTACGTTTATTATAGGCTTATAATGTTAATTATAAGCCGTTTTTTTTTCGTAGTTCTAAATTTTACAAAACACTTATATAGGGAGAACGAGTTAGTATAGACAATAATAGGAATCTTTTTAATATTCAATTTGGCTAAAATTATATTAATTATAGTATTAAAAGCAATTACTATATTAATACTATTAGCTATTGCGTAAATTTTAGAAGCTAGAACGTTATAAATAACTTATTTGTATTTAGTAGAAAATTAATAAATTAGGTTGCTAATTATTATAAACTTGCTATTATATAGCTTTTCGTTTACTAAAAAAATTATAAAGCTAATTTGTAAGCTTAAGTTCTTGTTATTAGCAAATAAACTATTAATAAAAACAAATAATTTTATTATTAAAAAATTTATTGAAATAAAAGTAAAGCTATAGTTGAATTTTTTTATTTATTATTAGATTTATTTGTTTATCCTAATAATATTTTTTTTTTTAAGTTCTTTATATTATACTATAATAAATAGGTTAAATACTATTTTAAGTTAGTAAATAAAAATAATATATATACTATGTACATATTGTTTAACGTATTTTTAAAAGGTAGTAACTTCTTAAAGCTTTTCACCTTGTTTTTTTTACTATAAAGTAAGGTTTTTGCTGTTATAAGCTAAAATGCAATTATTAAAGATTATTAAGTTTTTTAAGGTTAGCAGTTCTTTTAGCTTAATTATAAACTTAGCTTTTTTAAGCTTATTATTTTCCAATATTTTAAATTCTATATCGCTTAGCCTAATTATATTATTAGTTTATATACTAACTACTATAAAATGCTTTAAATTAGGCGCTATAACTAATAAGTAAGAGTTGTAAGTAAAAGTTGTTATGTTCAATTGCTCTTAATAGTGCTTAAAATAAATTGCTTACTAGTATATTCCTGCTTTAACAATACTATATAGTAGTTGAATAACCTTTATAATTGTTCTTTTAAAGTGTAAATAGTAAATTTCCTTAGAGAATTGTGCTAAAATTATCCATTATAATAGAGTTTTTAATTGAGTATACGCTTATATAATATTTTAAAGCTATAATTTTATTTTTCAAAGTAAAAAAAAGGGTGTAAAAATAACGATAATTCGCTAACTAGCCCGCTAAATTATTAGGCTTTACGTAAGAATTACCTCTTTACTTTTATTACTATAACTTTGAATAATAAAGCGTAACTTTTTGTAAAGTATATTAGTAGCTTTGCTTTTAATTTTTCTTACTAAGCGTAACTTAAAAATGTATATATTATTATATTTTTTAAAATCGTACTACTTAAATTTAAATACTCTTTTTAAAATAAAAGCATTAACTTCTTTTTTGTTAAACTATTTGAATAATTTGCTTATAATTATAATTATTCTTTTTTTTTAAAACTAAATTGTTAAGTTATAGTTAGTTTGCTTTTTCGTTATTATATACACTATTATAATAGTAATTTATTTAGTTATAGTAATATTAGTATTGGGGGTTTAGATTTTAGGTTTATTTTTAAAGCTAGAAGGCCGTTCGCGTTGTTTTAGAGCTGAGGGTGCTTTTTTTAGTAGCGTTTAGTTATTATTGTTATTGTAATTAAGGGTATAGTTAAAGTTGTAATTAATTTTAGTGTTTGGAATAATTATAGTTTTATCTTAATAGTATAGCTTAATTGCTATAACTTGGAAATTAGTTAGTTTTCTATTAATCTTAACTATATAGGTTTTTCTATTTTATACAAGTAGAATATATAGTTTAATTTATTTTTATACTTTTTGTTATACTTTAATTTTGCTTTAAAGTAAAAAGTTGAAAGTTATAAAAGTATTTAAACTATTCTAAATAATAAGGGCTTTATTAATTTAACGTTTAGCTTTAGCTTTTTGTATTTTAGTTATTGCTTTGCATATAATATTTACGTACATTTTAATAAACGGTAATAATAGTAATAAAAAGAATATATATAAATAGGTTCCAAAAATAAGCAATATAAGAACTAGTTTGTTAAAGCTAGCAATATTATTTATTGCTTTTGTAGCTATTTGCAAGACTTGGTCTAGCGTTATATTAGTACTTTATAGGTCTGTTAAGATAACTTTATACGTATATTGTAATAGTTTATAGTAACGTTTTAGCTTGCTTATTAAGTTATAAGCTTTAATGGGGACTTTTTTAATAGTAATTGCTATTGTTTTAGCGTTATTATAAAATTCTACTATTGTAAAGTTAGTGCTAGCGTTAGTAATAATAATATTAAGTAGTCCAATATATATATTAATTTATATAGTTTAAATAGTATTTTAAATAGCTTTTACTATTATATTATAAAAAAACTATACTATTTAAAAGGTAATTGCTTTATTAATAATATAAATAGTAAGCTTTTTACTAATATATATAACATTTGTAAGAATTTAGTAATTAAAGTTAATATTATTATGGATTATAAATTAGAATTAGCTAAGCAAGCTACTATATATTTAATATTAATAATAGAATTTTATAATTTTTTCTATAATATTTTAGTTAAGTTTATTATAGCTAATGCAAGTAAGTATTTTATATAAGCGTTTAATTAAAGGGTAGTCAAATTGTTAATATAGTTAGTATAACTTGATTTTTGTTATATTACACTAAATTATAGTTTTTTTAAATTTGTTTAATAAAAAGAATAAATAACTTTATTTATAAACAATTAGGTAGCCTTTTCTTTTATATATAATAATATTAAAGATATTATTAAAATAAACGCTATATTTATTTATATTTAAAAAGTAAAATAAAAATAAAATATTTGCTTATATAATTTAGAAGTTAAAAATACTAAATAAAGTTTTTATAACAACAGTGCTAAAAAAAATACTTTTAAGGTTATTACTAAATTTTACTTAGTAATTACTAGCTATTAAAAAATCAATTTTCGTATTTAGGATCTTCTTTTATAATGTTTAAATTTAACTTTTGCTAACTATTAATATTCTAGCTACTTCTATATTAAGCATAATTCTTTAGAAAATCTTTATATTATAGTAGTTTTTAAAATAAAAAATGTATATAAATTCGTTAAAAATTTATTATTTAAAAATATTAGCTTTCGTAATAATATAAATAATTGTTTAGTTATTTAAAATAATAATAGTTATATCCCCGTTAATTATATAGTAAAATATATAAAAGTTTTTAAATAGTATATTTAAGCTTAATTCTTATTAGCTATACTAAATATTAAATTTTCTAATGCTAGTTTTAGTTTTAGGTTTAAAGCCGTTAATATTAATACTTTTATAATTAATTAGGAATATTGCAAAATTGTTATTTCCATTGCTATATTCCTATATATAATGCTTTTATTGCTACTACTTTAGTTAACGTTTAAAAATTAGGTGCTTTATAAACTAACAGTTTTGTTTTTTATATACAAAGCACTTTTTAACGTTATTACTATTATAACTATTATTACTGTTAAAAGGTTTAAATAGTTGCTAGAATCTGCTGCTACTATAGTAGTTTCTTTAGTTGCTGTTTTTACTATTAAATTAGTTACTACCTTTATACTATTGGTTAACCTAATATTGCTTGTTTCTATTATTATTATTAGGGTTGTAATAATAGGGATTTTAAGTAATATAGTACTATTTTGGGATTTGTTTGTAGTATTGTAAGTAAATGCCAACTGTACTTTATAAATTAGAAGTAACGCTTTTAAAGGTAGTTGCTAGCTTAATAATAACTAGTATGCAAGCTTTAACGCTCTAGTAAGTATTAATTAACTGCTTTATAAGGTTATAATTACTTTAATAATTGCTTAATAATCCCTTATAAATTTTTTACAACTATATAATTATAGTTTTAAAGTTTTTTAATAAGGTTTTGTTTAGGTTAGTTGCTATAACTTATTAAAAAGTAATAAACTACTATTTTTGCAAGTAAAACTACTAGTTTTCAATTATATAAAAAAATTGTTTAGTTTGCTATATTATTTAATTAAAAAAAAGGCCTTTCTTAATAATATAGTTATAATAGAATTGCTTTGCTTTATTCTTTAATATAGTTAAATATACTTTATAGTATATATTTTATAGAATTTTTGCTTTTTTATAAAAGTTTTAGAAAATCTTAATTTTTGTATTTAATATATTATAAAGCTTATTACTAAATTTTTTATTATTATTATATAGTTTATTTAGGTTAGTTAGAATTTTTATTATAATATTAATTATAAGGATTTTTATACTATATTTAAGCATAATATTTAAAATTTTTAAAGTTTTAATTTTAGGAATTTTAGGGGTTTTAAGCTAAATTATTAAAGGATTACCGCTATCGTCGTTAATAACGTTTTTTCTTTTTCTTTTGCCTTTCTTTTTTTTGTTTTTAATAGTACTTAGGTTGTAATATAATTTAAACTTATTTCCTTATATAGCAATGTATTCGCTAAGCTTTTACTCTAGCTATTTAAAAAATTTGCTAGCGTTTACTAAATTATAAAGCTAAGCTAAAATAATACTATTGCTATTAAAATAAATATTATAATTATTAAAGAAGTACTTGAAAGTTATATAAAAGGTTTTATTAAAATTTTTAAAAATGTTTTTATTCTAATTTTAAAAGTTTTTATAAATTAAATAAAAAGTATTTTATTAGTAAATTCATTATTTTTATAAATATTAAAATAGTTAATTAGGTAAGTATTTAAGCACTTTAGTTCGCGCTAGTTCTCATTATTAAAGTTGAAGTTTTTGCCTTCCTAAGTAAAGTCCGTAATACTAGCAATCCTAAAGTTATTGCGTAAAGCTACTATATTATTTTTATATTAAAATGTTTTTATTTTGTATAAATATAGTAATAGAAGGGTAGGTTAATAGAAGGGTTAAGTAGATAAAGAAGTTTTTTATAGTAATTAAAAGGTTGTAAAGCTATAATTGCAGTTATAATTGCTTTAATCAAAATGCGTAATGGACGTAGGTAGCTGATTATAGTGAGGTATGCCTTCTCTCTAATTGCCCTTAAAGCCTTCGTTTCGCTATTTCCTTTAAGGGTTTTACGTGCTTAAAAGAAGCTTGCTTGCGCGTGCTATTATAATACCATTAAAGCTTTCTATATATAAGTAATGCTTTTCCCGTATTAAAATACGTACCGCTTTCTATCTAATGATTATAATTACTTAATAGTAAATTATAGTTGTTGCCGCTACTAAATCCTTATTACTCTATAGTCGAACCGTGTCAGGTTAACCATTAATCAGTGTTGGATTAATAGGGTCAATCACATTAGTCAACAACTATTGCGATAAGTGGTTTAGTTAGCTACGTAGTAGTAGCCAGTGGGTTGTATAGTAGTTGCATTAATCTATCTTGTTCTTCATAAGAAGAAGGATCCTAACTAGGTTGATAAGAAGCCTTTTAATGTGGCTGATCCATGTGGGTCCCTGTGGTCCCTATGGTCACGTGATGGCTACCCCTTTTTACCTTCTCAATGCTCCATGCCCCTCAAAGGGCCATTATTCCCACAAAAATCCTTAAAAATGTTTTTATCCCAATTCTAAAAGTCTTTTTTAAATTGAATAAAAACATTTTATTAATAAATTCATTATCCTTATAAATATTAAAATAGTTAATTAAATAAATGTTTAAGCACTTTAATTCGCACTAGTTCTTATTATTAAAGTTGAAATCTTTGCCTTCCTAAGTAGAGTTTGTAATACTAGTAATCCTAAAATTATTATATAAAGCTACTATATTGTCTTTATATTAGAATGTTTTTATTTATGTAAATATAGTAATGGAAGGGTAGGTTGATAAAAAGGTTAAGTAGATAGAGGGGTTTTTTATAGTAATTAAAAGGTTGTAAGGCTACAATTGCAGTTGCAATCACTTTAATTGAAATGCATAATAAACGTAGGTAGCTAATTATAACAAAGTATACCTTCTCTCTAATTACCCTTAAAGCCTTCGTTTTACTATTTCCTTTAAAGGTTTTACGTGCTTAGAAAAAGCTTACTTGTGCGCGCTATTACAATACTGTTAGAGCTTTTTATATGTAAGTAGTACCCTTCCTATATTAAAATGCATACTACTTTTTATCTAACAATTGTAATTACTTAATAGTAAATTACAGTTATTGCTATTACTAGATCCTTACTACTTTGTAGTTGAATTGTATTAGGTTAACTATTAATTAGTATTGGATTGATAGGGTTAATTATATTAATTAACAACTATCGCGATAAGTAGTTTGGTTAGCTACGTAGTAGTAGCTAGTAGGTTGTGTAGTAGTTGCATTGATTTTTATCTTGTTCTGGTAAAAAAAAGGATCCTAACTAGGTTGATAGGAAGCTTTTTAATGTGGCTAATCCATGTGGGTCTCTGTGGTCCTTGTGGTCACGTGATGGCTACCCCTTTTACCTTCTCAATGATTCATACCCCTCAAAGGGCTATTATTCCCACACACCGTAGTTTAAAAATTGTAATGAAATTATCAAGATATGTTTCTAAGCTTTATTTTAAGATATTAAGGTCCTACTTCCTAGCTGCCCCATCTCTTTTTTCCTACTTTACTAGAGTAAATAATTACCCGGCTTATTTATAAAAAAATTAGGAAGGATAGAAAGATGAACGTAGTTATAATTATTTAATATTAAAATAACGTTAACTATAATATTTCCATCATTGTCGGAAATATCTGCATTCGCAGAAAAACGGCATTTACCCAGCAAATCTTTTAGATGGTCAATCACTAGACGCCGTATTCCTCGCCCGCCAAGTGGTAGTTGGAAGCCAAGACGCCCGAGCGCTATGCCAGCCTCTCGCTCCCCTATCCTCCGTTCCGTTCGTTTCGACCGTTCCCTGTGTAGTACTTGGTACACAAATCACATTGGGCCAAAACACAAGAAAGCGCAGTGCCGCCATCTCGGAACTGTGGTGTAATAAGGGCTGGTAGCCAGGGTGACAAGAGTGGTACACAATAGCCGCGAGGTCAATGATGGGCAGGTATGATGCATTGGCAACACTGATCTCTGGCTCTCTCTAACTTCTACGGGCGCGCGGCCTCGTCTTTTATGCTCCAAGCCCGTGCTCTCAGCCCCACACGCGGGCCACTCAGCCCTACACGAGCCACACAGCCCGCCACAGCTCCACTGGCACAACCCGCCGTGACTTGTGGTGAGTAAGTTCTATATAGTCTGCAATAGCGAGCCTTCCCATTCACGTCTGGGATTCCGACGCCTCTCGCTGTACCTCTCGCCTATGGAGTAATGGAGCAGCTGTATGACCTTCTCGTGACATTCGCGGGATATTATTCGTTAGCAGTAGTAGAATCTACTTGTGTAGTAGGTGCCGATTGTTATTTTCCCCAAGCTTGAGTTGATACAACAGAAGCACGCCAGGCTGGCAGCGAATGACGGGCCCATACATCTCTTTTCTGCCTGTTCTCCCTGCGGCGCGCCGTTTCCCTATTGGTACTTTGGGAGTTTTAGAATCGGTTCGGTTCGGGAGCGAGGGGAGACTGCAATGGCGTGCGATGATCTGTACAGGTGCGGGAAGATCCCGCTAAGAGTAACCTAAAAAGGGTGGCGAGTACGTTGATTTAATACTGCTATTCGTCGACAATGATGCGGAGGCGCGGCTTGTTGGTCCGTGCCAAGCCTTAGACTAATGGCTGGCAGTCGATCGAGGGCCTCGCCGAGAGCCTTCAGAGCCTTTCGCTGTTTTGCGCCCGGCGTTTGTCGTACTATCGTAAATAGCTTACAGCTGCTTGACTGCGCCCCTATTCACCCATATTAAAGTATGCGACATATTCTGGGAACGGGGCTATCCGTGGGGGTGGGTAAACGCCAAAAGGGGCTCTGCTATGCGTCCAGCCTTCTTTCAAAATTTTCCAATTGTTATTTAGCAATCACCCCCCTAGAGTTTCTTCTGATCCCTCGACACGCTGCCCCCCCCCCCCCAGCATTGACATACATGGCCGAGACCTCTTCCAGCTTCCAATTGTGGGACATCGCATACCACGCCACGCCCAATGAATTCTGTCTTCAAGGCTCCGAAGAACTCGACCCCGGTATGGCGTCCGGAGCCGACCACTCGAGGGTCTTTCAACATTTTATCAACCTGTGTTTTCACTCTTATTGCTTGCCTCTGGACTGCAGTGCATCTTAATGTACCTAAGAAGCCCTGCGATGACGCTCCCGAAAACTCCGATACGATGGGAAAACTTGGCCTATGGGTTAGGAAAAATCAATTTCTTTGGCGAAAATGCGCCTGGGTAGTGCTCGGCATCTTGGCCTCAGAGCTTGGTAACGAGTTCTTTCGCATTTCAGTTTGTTTCCCTACTGAACGCTGAGGCTGACGAGGCTATAAGTGGCATATGCTGCCTTCGTGCAACATCATGAAGCGAGGAGGCTGTTCGACGACGTCAACGCAGCACTTGGTCGAGTGGCCCCACAAAGATTTCGGTGGCTACGGAAACACATGTGTTGGCGAAAACAGGACGAGGTTACTGTGAGCAACTCCGAGTCCTGGTTCCGTCCCCTGATCGTATCCTGTTATTTCCAGTATTTCTGACGCTTCTCACCCCGGCGCACAGTCAGACATTGAGTCTGTCCAGCAAAAACAGCCAGACGTCATCTGGGAGCCGGCCCATGGATACTACGCATCCATGGGTGGCTTTGCCTTCGAAGCGTCCAACGACGGCAGGGGGAGCTCCCTGAATTGCCGAGCTACCATCACACCTTCCGGGACCAATTTCCTCGCAACCTTTGCACCGAAGCTGATCCCCCAGATCAAGCCCGAAGAAATCGAAGATAAGAGCAAAGCCGACGGGTTCGCCAAATTCCTAGGCTGCGCGCAAATCGTCTGGTTCTGTCTGCATGTCGTCACACGGGTGAGCCAGGGGCTGTCGCTGAGTTTGCTCGAGCTGAACACATTCGCCCACGTCGTCTGCACCCTCTTCGCCTACACGCGCTGGTGGAGCAAGCCACGGGATATTCTTCACCCATAACTAGTCCCCGCGGGGGAGGAAGCCCTCGAGATGCGGTGTCTGCTCGACCTCGCCAGCTCGTACCACATCTCCCCCGATGTCCGGGAGGCGGACCGGGGCCGGTTCCAGCGCCCGGCGTTAAGCGAGGGGAGGATATGCCTCAGTTACAGACGGGGGAGACGAGACCGTGTGTTGAACGCCATCGGCGTGAGGGAACTCGAACTCTTGCCAGCGGACACCCGGCCCACGGCTAGTCAGCCGTCTCGACGCCTGCCCGCGCTAGGCAACTGCCCCTTCTTCCCCAAACTCGGCTCGTTCGGCCGAGGCCAGGCCCCCAGCTTGGAGCAGGACGCGCGACATACCGCCGAAGAGCCGATACAGCGACTGTTTGTTGGCCGCCAGTTTAGCCACCTACGCCTCGAATCGGTGCCCGCCGACCTGTGCAAGGAGGGGACCGAGGCAACAAAGCGATACATTGACCTCAGCCCCGCCGAAGTCTACGCGTGGGAGAAGGCGTCCATGGCGCTACACCACAGGGTTCCCGTCGAGGCGCTCGACAGCACGGCGTTCAAGCGCATCCTGAGCCAGCCCGGCGTAGCGGCGCGCGCGAGGAACTGGCCATCTAGAACGCGTGGAGGGGTCGGTGTTGGTGGCGTGGATTCTCAGATCCTCTTCTTTGGTCTCGCGTCCGCGCTGTTTGGTGAGTTGCATTTGTGGGCTTGGAGTGCTTACTCTCCTAACCTCGCCGAGTCATGGTCATGGAGAATCTCTGCACTGGCTATTGCCAGCCTCGGGCCGGTGCTCTGGCTGGGCAACTTGATGGCGTTGGTGGCAAACTGCACTACGATAAAGGACAGCGGCTGGGTTCTGCATATGTCATGCCAGGGGATTGGTTTGCTGGGGCTGGCTGTCAGTATTTGCTGCGCTGTCGTGTCTACGCTTGGGAGGCTGTACATTGTGGCCCTCACCTTGTTTCCGTAGTCCGGTTGTTGGAGTTATCGAGAAGGCGCGATAGGATGGGAAGTACGTTGGTTCGTCGTGCACATGCGGTCCCTGCTTCACCCTGAGCCAAGAGGGTTCCTCAGTTTTTGCCCCACCTCCCCATTTCTGCACTTCCAGCTCAGTACCTTAGCTATATCAGCCTCCTGTCCTGATATCAAAACCAGAGCTTCACGGTTATACTAGTATGACCATTAGTGTCTCTCGGAATACTTTGGGTCTTGATCCGACATCACCTATTAGAATTTCGTTCGAGGCCGCGCTAACGACCCTTGCTATAGCTAAAGCTAATATTATCGATATTAATACCAATTTCCCAGAGTCTAACGGGTATAAAAAGCGCAATCAGCAGGTCAAGAGCATCGTACGGTTCTCGCTGTTCGAGCGGGATGTCGCTCGGTACCGAAAGACGTTGGAAACAAACCCGAACAACATCACATCCGTGGAGGATATCATCGAATTCACTAAGACGTTTTCAGGCGAGGAGTATCTAGAATAAGATACCAAATAAATCCCTACGGACACAGGGCAAATAAATTTGACGTGGACAGTGACGAATTCAACCACGCGGTATCCTGGGAGCACTGGACAACCAAAAGCTGGACCTCCTGGTTCTCCTTTCCTCATTCAACGCGGCTACCGAGCTAACCGCGAAAAATAGGATTTCCAGAGCCTTCGGTGCCTCTGGGGCTCTATCCCGGGAACACAGAAGTCCAAACGGACGGGAGAACGCCTATTCTAGTTACTGTGGCGCCTGGAATTCCAGAAGTATTCCTCCCCTAAACCAGTATTCCGCCTTCAGTCTCTGTGCTAACAAGATAATCTCAGGTAGGCACTCGTTGACTCTCTTCACCAAATCCTTCTCAAATGGAGTTTTACGCCGAGTTGGACATGCATTCGAGGAAATCGCTGCTGTGCGAAACAAGCGACCAGATCCATTCAACCCCCACAAGACCAAGTTGGAGAGTGTGGGAAAGACACAAAGAACTAATTTACACAGTCTCTCTTAGCTAGTTAGGTGCACTAGATTATTCCACGGTTTTAAAGATAAAATGGACTTAACGAGGTACTTACAGACATTTTGTGAATGCCTCTGATGTTATGTCTAGGATATTTACCAGGTAAAATAACGGTCACTTACATACATTACATTTACCAAGTCACTGACATAACCACACTAGCTCAACCTCCTCACTTCCGTCCCCTACGTGATATGGTCGACATTGCCGGGTTATGGTTCTTTAGATCGAGTTTTTTTCTGGGAATGACGAAGAGTTATCTAGGCCCCTGGAGCTCACGACCATATCAATACTTTGTGAAATCCATTGCCCCGTGATACTTGCGTGCTGGGCTGCATCGAACAGGCAACTCATATAACTGGCCGCGTGTGGGATATCAGGAAGTCGGAGTGTCCCTCGTTCAATTTGTGGTAAATCACATTTTTATCCAAGTTTAAAGCGACCCTCAAATCTACCAAGGTAAATACAAGAAGAAAAAAAAAATAACACCCCCTCATCACCCCCTGTCATCAGCCATCCACTACCTTGTATCAGCGAGTGAACCGTCGTCCTTCTCATGCCTCTTCATCTTCATCACGGCACTCGTCAGCTGCCAAGCCTAAGCCCAAACCCAAGTCCCCTTGATACGTCCCAAGTCCTTATTAGCAAGCTTGCTGAAAGCCGTGGGGCTCAAGTCCAAATCGCCCTTCTTGCAGCCGGCGCAGCGGTCGACCACCTTGACGGTGACGCTCTTGCCCTGGTAGCTGGCCTTGATGAACCTGCCGCACAGCTTGTTGTTGTTGGGGTTGCCGTTCGGGGTCGACGGGTCAAAGTCGGCGGCGGCCATGGCCACCACCAGCTCGCTGTTGCTGTTGACCTTGCCGCACGCGCCGAGGCCCACGTCGTAGTAGGTGAAGTCGCCGTTGGTGCGCTTCATCAGGGGGGCAGACGAGGATGGCTCACGCGCTGCCAGGTCCTCGGCCGGGGCGGCGGCAGCGAATTGGAGGAGGGACAGGGCCGCGGTGGCAATGATGGTCTTGGAGAAGTACATGTTTGCGGTGTTGAGGGGGGTTTGGTGGTTGGAAGTTGCAAGTTGGAAGTTGGAAGATTTTGTTTGATTGTGTCTGAAGGTAGATTGTTTGCTGGGTGATGAAGAGAAGGTGTGAGCTCATTTCTGGGTGGATGTCGTGGTTTATATACTCGTCTGAGCAACAGCGAGTCGAATTCCAGGCAAGGCATTTTCCATTCCTCAATAAAGGGGTCTCATCTCATCATTCTGCCCTGGTGGAACGATGGTTGCGCGGTTTCTTGGTCCTCGAGTGAGAAAATGTCCATCGGTGACATCCATGCACCGAGATTGAGTAACCGTCTCTAGGTCTCTGAAGCTGACCGAATGCCCCAAGATGGATAGATGGTACTCTCCCGGACAGTTTGGCGTTGACGTAGGGTTGCATCGATGCAAAGGTCTCCTGTCCTCAGCTGCTGTGCCTCCTTATTTGCAGGCATCGGGGATGATGACAGAGACACTGACTAAGTGGAAGCACATATATTTCTAACGTGGTCCGAGTTTGCAGCAGGACAATCTGTACTCAGTGTACTGATTAGTTGACCAACATATGATTCCTTGTCAGAATTGAATTGTCCAAACTCATCACTATGGAGGCGCGGTACCTGACGGTTCGTGGGTACGTGTGGTATCGTCTTAATTATATTAGTAAACAAACTCCTCTTGAATAAAGCTGCCTAATGCACTCAAGTTGGAAGGCCAGGTCTACCGGTGAACTTACTCATCATTGACTGGATCAGTTGTACGACAGGATGTCGACCCTGGAAATGTTCCTTTCTCTCCTCGGATGATGAGCCTTACCACACTTGAATACCTCCCATAATTATCTGGAGAGAAGATGACGCCAAGCCTCGCCTGCGAGAAAATGCCAGCAGCTACATCGCAAAAGCTCACGCAACCAACCCCCCCCCCCCCCCGGTATTGGCCCCTCATCCCTGTAGTTACATGATTGCCAGAAGTGGCAGGCATTGGCGGGGAGAGCGAAATGAGATCCCCGCCGATGAGGCAGGTCCGCTCTATTTGGGACCGAACCCAGGCACACCATGGCTGGCCGTCCGAGTTTGGACAAGTATTGCTGACTGAACCAAACTCTTTTCGCTGCGCAGGGTAGCAGCGACTTCCTTTCCCGGTCACGAGACTCTGGAACGTTGTAATGCTTCACGGTCAGCTTTGATAATGCTGTTGTGTAATCCATACTCTGACTGTGAATAGGGGCAGTGGGGTAAATAATTGACCGCTCCTTTGTTCTCGTGTTCACGGTTGTGGGGATGAAGTGTGGATGAGAAAGGGTTTGAGCAGGCTCCGCCAAGCAGCAGCACGCAACTGAATAATAAAAAACTCGGTGGGTTTGCGGTTTTGCTTGAGGGTTCATTATTAATTACTGCATCGGTCGCGTCGTGTCAACATTAACTGTAACTAGGTGTGGTACTTCCTTTGAGGAGAAACCAACCAAGAGAGTAGACCTTCTGACCGCGAATAATTGGCGGTGAAAGCTAGATACCTTACCCAATGTCAATATTTGCGTGAATAAGGGTCGACTGCAGTTTCGGGGCTGACAAAGCTGGTCAATGTAAAGGGCCTATCTTGCCTTTGTAAGCCAATTTGGTATAGACGGATTTCAAGTACATGCGGTCAACAGTTTCTGCGTACAACACATTCATTAATGCTTTGGAAAGAAAGAAGTTTTATTTCGAGATCGCCTTTAGCTGGTGAGTTCTAAAGGGGACGAGAAGATATGATCACTTCAATAAAGCTTTATGTGGGGTATTATGAAGGGACACCGGCATCATTTGTCCTAGCCAAAAGAAATACATAAATAAGAGTAAATAAAGACGTAAGAACGGCAGACCATCCGCCACAAGTAGTTTAATTCACCTATATTAAACCCCAAATATTATGGCCAAATCGACACAGCAATTGTTGTAACCCAGCCAACTGTTCACAACACCTATAGACACTAATTGCCATGGATATTGTCCTGCCACAGGCAGTACATACTAAAATTCCTACTTCGCATATATATTCAATTCTGGACAACAAGACATCAAAACTGACAGCTGGCCAACAGGAGGAGCCCACGGCCACTCTGGGAGCCAAACAATCCAGAGACTGAGACGGATAGTATGATGGATTTTAGAACTGACCTCCAAGAGGTCTTTTGGCCCATCGTCGAGAAATGGCTACTCGGCGATGCATCGTACCGAGCCGAAACTACCCAGCCACGACCCTTGTGTGTTGTATGCCAAGACTGATCTCTCGCAATCCAATGTCTGGATATGATGGGCAAGCTTGACGACAACCAGGAGATGGAATTAGCTGTAGTGTTTGAATGCGGGCATATCATTGGACGTACCTGTCCCCAGGACTACGTATTCCATGACGAATCTCGAGATAATCTCAAGTGCATCACCAGTCGGAAGGTAGGAGGTAGTTTCCGTATTCTGGCCTCTGGCGGTGACGACACTCCTGCACAAGTTCAGTCTTTACGAGAATTGGTTGTGTGTCTTGGATGGTCTGTACCCGAGTTGATCGAGTAGCTTGGTTGTGGGGGTGAGTATTTAGACTTGGATGACGACGGCGACGACTGGTCTGATTCTGGCTCGGGTCACAGCAATGATCTCTACTCTTATATAGTCGATGAGATTGTACAATCATTTGTGAAGCTTCTATCTCGACATGTGACGGCGCAGCTAACTCGTCCACAGCCCCAGGCGCCGAATGATCTCAGAGAACAGTACCCTGGCATGCGTCGCTTCGTGAATACTTGCACTTTTGCTGGTACTAGTCTAGATGAATTTGACGAGAAGGCAATTAGGAGGCGTTTCACTTGGCTTAAAGCTGACTTGAGGAGCCTTTACCAACTAGATCCAGAGCTTTCAACTATCTATGAGCTTGAGATTAGAGACGAGCATCGAGAAATGCTCTACTCCTACTTACCTCTATGTATTAGCCTAGTAGAAAAAGAAAGTGGTTGTTAACATTTAGTATTTCAGAAATGTGGCTTCCATTTACCCGAACTTACGATTGACCTCCTCATCTTTGAGAGAGCAACTCTTTTCTCTCATTTTACACAGTTGTTATCTTAATCAATTGGTTATTTGTGTTGGCATCCATGATTTATAACTTCGTCTTTATGTTTATTTACATCTACCGCCGGACAGAAGGATAGAGTATTTGCAGTTTCGCATTAATTTTTTAACTTTTCTTTAAATAAAATCTGAAACCTTCAGCTTACCTTGGCCCAGACCGACCTCATACCAGTCTTTTGTTTTACTTTGTCTGCGTGTATTTGAAGACAGTGTGCTCCAACCTTGTAACACAGCATCGGTTAATTTCGAATGCATTAGAAATTCTTGCTCAGCTAAATAAAATATAATATCCCGAGTTAGCCGTGTGCTAATCACGGCTTACGGCTTAAAGAAAGGGCGCGAAGAAGTCTTCTCGTTGTTTCTTTGTTATGTGTCGTTCTGTATAGTGAGTCAGAAAACACACCTTCGGGCCTTTGTCGGATGCCTGCATAGCTCTCAGTTGACCTCTATCTTAGCTACCTACTGCACTGCCAGCTAGCTAGCCGTTTATCATTTCTGAACCAACCGACCCAGGTACTTATTTATCCTGACTCTTCCTTTCCCGCCCATGCAGCCCGGTGCCGTGGGTTTACCGTGTCTATGCAAATGCCCTCCAATGCCAAGATGATGCCCCTCGTTGTATGTATTCTGCGTCACTGCCCTCTAGCGATTACCTCTGGTCTCGTCAACGGCACCCTTTGGGGCATTCTCCCGGGCGTCGAGGGTGCGCATCGCGGCGAACTGACTGTAGTAGCGATTCTGGAGGACGTCGTGGGCCATCAGAGGCTTTTCGTAGTTGCTTCGTAGCTCTATGTTTTTTTTTCTTTCTTCTTCGGCCGCTGATAGTAGGCCTGCGTTGTCTCTGTCGAGGCGTTTCTGGAGCGCCGGTCGGCCGGTGGTGAGGCGCAGGGCATTCGCGAGGGTGGAATTCTGGGACATAGCCTCCTCCCGTTCGCGTCTCAGGCGGTCAATCCCTTGCTCGGGCTAGGCGAGGGTAGAATGGACTGCGGCCGTTTGGGGTCGAGAAGTAATAGAGTCGAGGGTATTCATGAGATTCTTGAGACTCGATGACAATGGGCAAGAAGAAGGGGATGGACACTAGTAAAAAGCACCAGTACGGGGAGGGGGGGGCAAGGAGTGTCGGTGAGATCCTGGAAAGGTCTAAGTCGTCGCTCCAAGTGAGAAGAAGGACCTAAGTTGGGGTAGCGCATGGTAGTGTCTTTGTTCTTCAGGGCTATAGCATCGAGCCGCGTAGGACGAGTCACCCTTTAGGAGAAACAAAGTGGTGGCGGTCGGTCCTACGTAGCGGAACCTCGTTGGTGCTGCTCGCTCTGGCTGTAATCTACCTGGTGGTGGGATTTAATGCGGAAAGTCTGGCTGCTAGGTTAAAAAAAATAAAGTTGAGCGGAAGCGCTGCGCGGTGGATTTTGTTGCAGCCGCTTGCGTTATCAGACGCGGAGCTCCTCCAAACTTTTGAAGTTGAGATGAAAATTGAGAAGAAAAGGGATTCGCATAATCCGCGTCCAGGCTCTGTGGCTTTTTTTTGGGAGGCACATGTGACACGTTATAACGCAGATTGCTGATATTCACAGGCCTTACTTGGGCTATTCGATTGCTATCCTGTCGCTGCCGAGGCCTACAAAAGAATTCGGGAGGCGCTGACGACCAAACGTGACGGGTTGCTCCCGCAAACCAGTCCTTCAAGTCCATGCCGCCAACTGTCGTATGCTCCATCACAGTCACTGACATTGCCCTGACCGACGAATTGTAACGCCCATGCTTCGTCTTGTCCTGCCTTGGGAATTGTTAATTGGGCATTAAGATGTTAATTATATATGAGCATTGGGCAAACCTACACACTACCAATGTCTCTATGCTTAATCCCGGTCGGGGTAGAACCAGAAGCGGGACATGCCAGTCTCAATTTCATGTTGCACCCCGAACGCGGCTTGTGATTTCTTGCCATGTGCGGCGGTCATCATTTTGGTGACGCTGTTCACCATGTCCGGGCTTCCCTGCCCGCCCCCATAAGCTCGCCATGGTGTCCAATGGTGAGATAAGCTCGAGCGAGTGGCCTCGTGCTCTGGAGTATCTTTGCGGCGCAGAGAGAATCGGGATTGCTTAATCATAATATTCCTCAAACTCCTTGTCCGAGGGGAGTTAAACACGTACTAACTGTTGCCCATAGGGCTGTAGATGGATCATCGGGAAGGAGCTAAACACGTGGCAGTCGCATGGTATGAACTGCAGCCGTGTGATACGGCGGGGCCTGGCGGGCTGGATTTGGGGGCCGTCATTACTGCCGCTGTTGCCGCTGTTCGACTTGGTCGATATTATTATGAATTATTTTACTTGCGGGCTGGAAGAAAGAAACGGTGCTTTGTGTTGACTGCCAAATTTGTCCTAGCAACCAAGTGCGTCAAGGCAAGTCCCCGCTCCCTCCCATCTTTTGAAACGCGGCTCGCTCTCGAGAGCGCAAGACCTTGACCCATGTGACGTCAATGAACCTCTGGCAAAAGTTTAGCATTCCACACAAGTAGCAAAAATTAAATCTCCTTTATTCGCAAAGATTAAAAGCAGTCCCTTAGATATCCTTGTCGTCAGGCACAATGGGGAAATGAAGAGGCTGTCCTGCACCTCAAGCAGGAGCGGGGGTGCCTCTTTGAAGGCTAGCGTAGAAGCATTTATGTATGGTAACAGCTTCTCCTGATTCTAGTGTACATACATACTGTCAGTATTAGCAGGAGCATGTGCGAATCGGAAGTCGGTGGGCGTCGGCGGAAGTCGGTTCAAGTCTTGGGTATACCAAGTATGTGCAGAGAGGGCTGGGTGCTTCTTTTGGACAGCACACCTCGGCATCTCATTCCCTCTCCGTCCTTCTTTTGGATGGAAAGCATGGAAAGAGGATGGCTTCAAATCAGCTCACACTAACATGAGCTTCATTCATGATGATGAGGGACTCGATATGGAACATGGACGAAGGGGAGTGGACTGATGGACCCTAAAAAAGGCAGACTCATTTCGGCCTAACTACTTCAGATGAAAACGAGGCTTCAACGAATCAGGACGCACTAGTGACATTGAGTACACCGCCCAAACCGCCCTTGGAGTGATTGCATGGTCAGCTGAGACTTTTGAGGCCGTTGGGCGCAAGCGCCATCCCAATATTCTGATGCCAAGACGGATTTTACCGTCTCTCGGTCAGCCTTCATCAGCTTGCTCCTCGAGCCCCAGCGCTGAGCTACTGCCGCCCGAGTGTCTGTGCTTTCTCCGCGGGGACCAGGTTTTGGGCCCCCTTCAGTGGCTGATTGCCAGAGTGTTGGGTGGAAGACAGGCTACTGCAGGCCCAAGCGTGATGGTGGTGTTTTTTGCGCTGCCGTGGAACCAATTTTCCCTCAGCCGCACAGTCACACTCGTCCTAGTCCAAGTAAACAGTCCACGTATTTGGCGCCTCGCTGGACTAGGAGCCGCCACTATTGTTTTCTGGGCGGGAGGACCGCTCTAGGCCAGCAGGCCCGCACAAAGATTCCAAGCAAGGCCCCATCTTTTGGTTCCGATGGGGTTGCGGTTTATAAAGAATCATCTTCCTGGCAACTTGAGCTTGAACTCACATCGTCATCCCCAGCGCCCTTTTTCCTGACACCGATCGAACCGACATATTAACTAGTATCAACAAACAGAAAAAGGTTTGACGAGACCCAAACCATGAAGACCACTTTCGCGACGGCATTCCTCGCAGGTGCCGGCCTCGCATCGGCCGCCGCCCCCTTGTCCCCTTCTAGACGCAATGCGGTTTTGCGGAAGAGGTGGGACTATAATGTCTGCCTGAACGACTGCACCATGGCCGGTGTGCCTATCCCGGACAAGGACAACCTCCAGCTCCCTCTCGAGAACCACTGGTCCGAGCAGTGCCCGCCCATCTTCCTGGGAGACTGGGTAGCTCCTCTGGCCACCTCGCGAGTCTGTCTCGACTTTGTTGGCCCCTACGTCTATTTCAACGTCTCGGCCTTCCCCGGCTACGTCACCAAGTCGGCCACCGTCACCTGGAAGTTGAAGGGCAACGAGCTGAACCCGGCGGCATGGACCAGCCCACCACCCACTACCGCCATCACCTGCGCGCCGGCAGCCGTCGGCGACGACTACATCTGCAAGCTCCCCTTCAGCGACATCCTCAATGTCCCTTCTACCACCAGCATCCTCAGCCTTCTCGCCGGCATCTGCCCCAACGGCGACCGCGAGGGCAACGTCTTCTACCTCGAGTTTTCCGGCACGGCCCAGGGCCCAGACGGCACCGTCTCCGCCTTCAAGCAGTCGTACCCCTGCACCACCCGCGACTCCAACCGCCAGTGCACCGCATGGAACACGGCCTACGACTACTTTGAGCTGAGCTACCGCTGCTCCAAGTGCAACGTCGCCCCTTGCCCTCCTCCCGCGTCCTCTTCCTCCACACCCCCCGCTTCCTCCACACCCCCCGCTTCCAGCAGCACCACTTCTTCTTCCATTGCCCCCCCAACCTCATCGCCGCCCGTCGTCACCACCTCGTGCGGCTACGGCACCGCCTTTGGCTACCAGAACCCCGTCGGCGGCGTCCAGAAATCCTACACCCTCAACACCCAGTCCGGCAAGGGCTGCAACCGATGGGGATGGTACGAGACACCCACGCTTGCCGAACTCCAAAGCGGCATCTCCGGCCCGCTGTACGTCGGCGCGGGCGGCAACGACATCTCCAAGGCTGCCTTGGTCGGCACGTGGACCGCGACGGCCGACGCCACGGGCAAAGTGACCGTCACCTATACCGTTACGGGCTCGTACGTGGTGACCCAGGCGCATGTCGATCTCGACTGTCTGCCGATTGACAAGTGTGCGCCGGGCACGTTTACGTTCGGCACGGATGGGCTGAGCGCTACGTCGTTTTCGAGCCCGAGCGGCGCGCTCAAGTATCCGACGTGCAGTGGCGGGTCCAAGGCGGCACTGATTGTGCATGCTGCGATTGATTTGTTGACTACGGCGACGACGTGCGCGCCTCCCAAGGCGACCTAAGCGGAGCATGGTGTGTGTGTGTGTGTGTGTGTGTGGGAAAAAGGACACATGCAAAAAAGGGTTTTGGGGGGGGGGGCTTAGGAAATTATTAGACATTCATGTTGATGATGGGGAACAATGCAGAGTGTACAAGAAGATTTGAACAATAGTTCTTAATAGTAATTCTAGGATAATGCGGTCAGTACCTAGTTAGTATCAAAATCCAAGGCCTCTCCTATTGCCACCAAGTTGGTTGGCTTTGTATTTCCTCGATAATTCTCCTGGTGATTTTCAAAGCCCTTTGATGAATTAAAGGGGGGTTTGAGAACATATGGCGAGGGACAGCTGTTGCTGGGTGGGCCCCAGGGCATAGAAGATCCAACGCAGTTTTCCTGTTCCCTTGCCGCAACAGCGCCTTCCCTCACCGAGGGATTTGTTGTCGACTACCTATGGGCGACATCTTCCACCCCCTTTTCCACAATCTCGCCGTTTTATTCGGGTGCCAGGAACAACCTATTTGTACGCGAGGCCGACTCAGGCCCCGCCCGCCCCATGAAACAATGTCGAGTATGGCATTCTCGTTAGGATGGGGGATCGATTGTTATTAGCCCGTTGCCAAGACGAAAATTCAGACCAAGACTTGTTACAAAGTAAAAAGGAGTCTGTCTTGGTCCCCTGACTACAAGTAAACAAACCCCTGGCGACTCGACAACGTGCCAAGTACCTTTTCCTCCGTCTCCCAATCACTAATACAGAGGCTTGGGCTGCCATAAAGAGCCGCTCTACCTCGTGCCTTACTCAAGGATACAAATTCCACCGTGCTGGCCTGCATGGTCGGCAGCTTCTGTTCCTTATAAGGTAAGGTATGGTGAAACCCTTAACCCTGACTGCTCTCCCAGTGCTGCTTGGATGACCTTAATCTACCTATATTCTAATTTCCAAACGGTTATTGTCCGGCCGAGCCTCTGCATTATTTCCCAATTCCTTCACCAGCCGATGATCAATAATAATCTATTGCATTGTGACGACTTGTGTATTTATACTCGGCCAAATTGATATATCCTCCATATGCTTACCTATGCGCCGCAATACCTATACCCACAATAACCCACCACCGCAATTTTATGCAAATGCTGCCTCACTCCCTACATGGACCCAACACGACCCCGAATCTCTCTACCCAAAATGTACCCCTTTTACACCTTGCAATGTTATGCTCACGTGAAATTTGAACGCCAACTGCAATCTGTTTGACCCCTGACACCGCTCGTCTACCTAGTCTCAGCGTGTCCCGATCTCGCCTGTTGCCCCTCACTCCCTGGCGAGGTCATCGCCTCGAGATATGGGTCCCAATCACTCTCGTTGTCGGCGTCCGAGTTATGCGGATCCGGGTCATCCTGTGGCGGGTAGGCAACAATCTTGATGCCAGCCTGAGACATTGCCGACGACGGGGATACCTTTCGGCACATGTCCTCCGCCGCACTATCGTCCATCACGACAGCCGAGTCGTTCCCCGTACTGGCGGTAGGGGTACGTGGTGACATGGGCTTGGAAAAGTCAAACACGCACGACGACCGCGTCTCGTCAGATGGAGGCCCCAAGGAGGCAAACGCAGACTTTGTATGGATGTGGCTCTGGCTCTTGTGGGACCGCTTGAGGCGCGGCCTATTGGCCATGGCTGCCGCCGCCCGGCCTGTTGAGCAGCTTCCCCGGCGGCCATGTCGATTCATCATCTCGAGACGCTCTTCTTCTTCCGACTGGTCGTCGGTGAGCGTGTCGTCGACGTCCTGGAAGGCTTTCTTGTGTCGTGCGGCGAGGAGTTGTAGACTACCTCCCGAACTACGGCGCCAACTGCTGCGCGGCTGCTCTTCTGGCATTGCGTCGCCCGACGATGACTGGTGCACCGAGCAGGCAACTTGTCGGTGGGCGCTAGTGACGCCACTGGCAACGCTTGCGCCCCGGCTCAGGCCCATCCTGACGGGAGGCTCTGAGACGGCGGCTAGCCTGCGCAGGTCGACTTGGCTCTTGCTAAAGACGACGCGTGCGCGTAAAGCGTGGACAGCGCGATCTAATGCGAGCTCAATGGCGCATCTGTCTTTGACTCGGCTGAGCTTTGGCCACGTAGCCCTCTCGCCGATCAAGCAGTTGCGGAGCATAAAGTCCGAGGTTGGGTTCTTCAGAATGAGCGGCAAATCCTGGGGAGCGATCTCGGGGAGGATGGTGATGTCGCCCGAGTATTTCTGGCTCAGGATACAGCGAAGTTTGGTGAAGAGGTTGGGAAAGACACCGAGCTCAGTGAGGAAATGCAGCCGATGTAGCGTTTCCTCCTTTGCTAGGGTCGTGAGTGTGTAGAGCCACTCGGTGCTGTCCTGCGACGATTTGTGCTGTCGAAGCGTGCCGGGCGTGGTTGCAGGATAAAGCCTGTCGTCTTTTGCGAGGAAAGGAACAACGTGGGGGTTGACTTGCGACACGATGAAGTGGTTGACATTGAACATCTCGGCGAGGCGAGTCATGGGCAGGTCGTTATCCACAGATCCGTCGATCCATCGCTGTGGTGTGGGATTCCAGGGGACATGGGCCCCAGTGGCTGGGTCTTTGACCAACAGGGGCGCGGCCTGAAATACAAGAGGGACAGAGCAGGAAGCGGCCACAGCCGACCAGATCATGACGTTAGGAGCTGTGACGTAGTTGAGGAGGCGAGGGAGTTCGTAGATGGAAGCGGACGAGACACAAATGTTGCATATCCTCCGCGTCCGGTTATAAGCCTCTTGGAATGTCAAGTCGCCGAGCCAGCTGCGCATGACCCGCGTCAGATTATCAATATCAGACCAGCTCCCCTCGGTCAGGAGTCTGCGAATGTGGTCAAAGACGCCGTCATTCTCGCCCTCGAACACGCCCAGGTCACCGTAGGGAAACTTTGCTATCAAGGCAGGGATCTCCTCATCCACGCGGGTGCACAGAACCGAGCACACGATGGATCCCGCAGATGCGCCCGAGATGATTCGGGGAAGGAGTCGTGCGTCGTACAGTCCCTTGAGCACACCGATGTGGGACATGCCAAATGTCGCGCCACCACTCAGGAGAAGAGCGCTCCTCCCAAAGCTTTGTCTGGCGCAGAGTATGCCCTCGAGCAGGTCCTTGTGTTCCATATCGGCGGGCAAAGCGTATGCACTTTTGTCGACGAGCGCCTCGATCGTTTTGATGGCAGAATCGACATATTGCTCGATCAGCTTCTTGGTGCCAATATACGAGTGGCGGTACAGGTCGATGTTGCCCATGCCGCCGAGGTCGCGCGACAAGGCAGTCCGGACCAAATACATCATCCTTGGGATATCGCAGTTTGTTCGGGCAGTATCCAACTCTCTCAGCTTGGTCTGGATGAGGTCGGGGTGGTAGTCGCCAGTGGACGAGTCCAGTTTCCATTCGTCGTTGCCCTCGAGCATATCGAGCTCCTTGGCCGCCTCTTCCCACTCCCTCATCGTGGTGGCCTAAAGGACAGGTTAGCAGTCGAATGGTCTCAGAAGGGAGAGGGTTTGTTTGCTTACATTGGTCATGCGCGCCGCCAAAATCTGCATCCTCTCTTCAGTTCTCCACTTGTCTTCGCGCTCCGACTCGTTGAGGCCATCCCGCCACGACAGGAGCACATTGCTGGCATCGCGGACGATCTTTGACACTGGCTGGAACGAGACATGCTGCTGCGTCTTCTTTTTCTTCTTGATCAACGAGGCAGAGGCCAACGATGGCGTCTTCGGCTTGCCGTCGGTGCTGGTGCTCACTCGGAGGGCCGGAGGGCCTTGGACGAGGAGGTCGGCCATGGCGAAGGTATTGGAGACGAGAGGCAATTCGGCATGTGGAGGAATGCGACGCGGCGGTCAGTGGTCAGTGGCAGGAACACCGAGGTAACGTAGCGCCTTCGTCGTTGTTGTTCGTCGTCTTGGCTGGACGACGTCGAATTCCGAGGCTAATCGAAGAGATTCGAGGCGCAGTATGAACGAGAAACCGCGTCGCAGTTCCAGTTCCGTGACATGGACCGAGCAGGATATACGGATATGGCAAAAGACATTGGGGCGCGGCCACATCTGCTTCGGTGGCATCGCCCCGTCCAGCAAACTGGGGATGGGATGGCGGGTGTGTGGGTTGTGGATTGTGGGGGGAGCCACATGAGGGCGGCATGCGAGGCAGCCAAACAAAGAAAACGAGAGGACACAGGTGGCATGGCCGCTACGGGTGGATCCCTTTTGGGGCATCTGACCCCGGGAAGTCACCCATCCCAGGACACTCAGCCCTCTGGGCAGCCAATCAAGGAGCCTTTTCAGCAACTGACGAACCGGTGAAAAAGGTCCAGCCTCCGCCAAAGTGTTCAGCGAGCTTGTGACATCCCGGCCCCCGGCCCCCATCCCAAAAGTCGAACTCTCCAGATGTAAGCTGTTGACGACTCGATAACTTCAGTGACGACTTCACAAAATGAAGCAGCCACGCGCAACAAGCTCCTCGTCTCTTTGACTTGGCAATTAGCGAGTCAGCCACGTCGACGAATGACCAAAAATCGCAAGGCTGCCCTTCCAATTCTCTAACCGAGTCAGTGTTCGCTGTCACGAATCTCGGCTTGGCGCACAGGGAAACCCCAACTTTCACATGTCGATCTGTCGCCAACTCCGCACTCAGCGCCAATCTCCCGACTTTGCCTGGGCTATCCTGTCGTCGACAGCGGGATTGTCGGAAGGCCCGGCGAATCAGTTGCACTAATAATATGCACGTTCTGGGCGTGTGATCTGACAACCGTCACCCACAGCTTGCCATCTGAACTGGCAACCAGTCAACGTCGGACTGCAGTTGAAGATTCGAGACATTTATCAGACGGAACGGAACCCCTTTTAAACACCTGTTATTAGACATTGGTGTGTTTTTATCAACTCTGCCCGTGACTTGAGGGGATATCCAATGGTCATGATAAACTGGGGTTTTCATTTTGCTTTTACTTTTGAAGATTGAATGACTCAACAAGTTATAGTACCTCTCCTGTAGGAAATCCGTACCTTGGCAACTTGGTAACCCAAAAGATGGTGGCCAGACATACCCACTTGCCAGGCAAGCCAGGTTGCCATGGACCTAATTGAGCCCGCCCTACGTCACGCCCAAAACACCCCGAGTTTACGGGTTACTGAGTGACCCCGCCATGGTCCAAGCTCCTGTTGGCAGACCCAACCGCGTCTTCTCCATTAGGATTTTGGACTCCGACTCCTCCGACTTTGACTCTACGAGGGTTCCTGGGTGACCGCCTTTCAGGGCTCCAACTTACTCGAGTTCTGTGCAAAAATCGCGTCGTGACAATGGCGGACCACCTAGAGCACACATCGACGAGAATGCTCCCAGAACCCACCCTCACCTTCACGCTGCCCAGCCTGCACGATGGCCTCACGCTCGATTGTCGCGTGTACCATTCGCAATCCCTCCTCCCATCCCCCAACGCACCACTATGGCAAAAGCACGCTGCCGTGTTTGCTCACCCCTATGCTCCCCTGGGCGGGTGCTACGATGACCCAATTGTTGATATCGTAGCGGCCACATTGCTGCGCCTTGGGCTGCTGGTCGTGACGTTCAATTTCAGGTTTGAACTTTCCACTGCCATCTCCTGTCGGCTGGGCTCAGCCCTATAGCCAGCCGCTGACGCTGCGTACCTGACAGAGGTGCCCATGGCTCGGCCGGACGGACGTCGTGGACCGCCAAGGCGGAGCGAGCCGACTACATGTCCGTTGTCGGGTTCGCGTCCTACTACGTCCACTTCCTCGATCCCTTCCGCGCGTTTAAGCTTCACGATCTCCAAAGCCCCAAACTCGACAAATCCAATGACACCGAACCCGCCACTCCTGTCGCCCCCGAAATCCGCACCTTCTCAGCCAGCCAAACCCCATCGAACCCCCTATCTCCTCCGTCCAACCTCCCCCTTCTCCTTATGGGCGGCTACTCGTACGGCGCCATGGTCACTTGCCAGCTCCCATCCCTCAACGCGATCTTAGCCACCTTTGAAACCCCGACATGTGGTTCCCCGGCCGCCGAAATCAGACTGCGCGCAGAACACCTTGCGAGGATACAAAACACTGTGCTAGCAAGCGCTAGAATCGCTTCTATCGACCGCCATGCCGGGCGCTCTCCGCGAAAGGCTCTAGGGCTGCGAGTCGGTGGCGACGAGGAGAACCGCAAAAGTCATGACTCGAGGCGATCCTTCTCCCTCGACCCGGAAGACAAGATACGCAAGGGGGTCGCAGAGCTGATGGCAATGGCAAGAAAGGGGCATAAAACGCACCATTTCAGCGGTACACACAGCGAGCAAGGTGGAGCACCTGCACCATCAGACGACAAGGACCTGCATGAGGCAGTACCCGACTGTTTGGTTCCCATTGCCGGCCGCACCACGCATCGACCGGCCTATTTGCTAGTCTCGCCACTACAAGGAATAATCACGAATCTTGCTACAATGTCCTTCCCGACGCCATTCGCAACAACATCTCGTAGAGCCTCGACTTGGTCCCCGGCAAAGTCTAGGAACAAAGCGGCCCAGCAAGGGGCGCCAAGGTCAAATAGGCATGTGATACCACCACTTCCAGACGCCGAAGGGAAGCTCATTTCCAATCCGACCCTTGCTGTGTACGGGGACCGAGACGGATTTGTGGCAGCGCGAAAACTCCGGGAATGGGCCACCCGTCTCCAAGGTGTGGCGGACTCTCAATTTCGAGCCCATGAAGTCTCCACAGCTGGCCACTTTTGGGTTCAGGGAAACGTGGCTTCCATCATGAAGGATGCGGTCAGGACGTTTGCAGACGATATACTTCACGACGGAGGGTAGGGGCACCAGGCAATGGCCAGGCAATGGCCAGGCAACATCGCAGGAAACAGCCAAAGACAATATGTTTTTTTGTCTATAGCTACGGTACAGTACATCGTTCTAAAGATTCTTCAGTGCCCCCAGCCGGTTTGCCTCCGCACTCTTCGTCATTGGAAGTCCCGGCACCACAACCTCCCATCCGTGCGGAACACCTGGATAGACGTGAAACTCGACATCCACATTAGCCTTTGCAAGCTTTGCTGCAAACTCCATGATCTCGTCCCGGAACAGATCCAAGTTGCCGGTGTCAATGTAGGTGGGCGGCAATCCGGATAGATCAGTGGCTCGTGCTGGCGAGGCATACGGAGAAACATTGGTCCTGTCGGCTCCCACGTAGGCGCCCCATCCGATATTGTTGTCCTTCTGAGTCCATACCACAAACCTGGACAAGGGGTTCTCTGGCGCGATCTGGGTTTGATCGTCCAGCATGGGATAAACAAGGACAAGCTTTGCGATGGGTGGAGCGAAGCCCTTGTCGCGCGCCATCAGAGCGACGCCCACAGCAATGCCTCCTCCGGCGCTGTAGCCGGTGGCGGCGATCCGCTTGGGATCGATTCCGAGGTCGGCAGCGTGGTCCCGGAGATACTCCAGCGCGGCGTAGACATCGTCGACGGGGGTGGGGAAGGGGTGTTCCGGGGCCAAGCGATAATCGGGGGCGAAGAAGGACAAGCCGGTATTGCTGGCAAGTCGCATGATGATTTTCTTGAATAGCTGAACGCTGCCGGCGACCATGCCGCCGCCGTGGATGTAAAGGGCCGCTGGTCCGTCCGTGGTTTTTGCGCCGCTTGGAGTGAAGCGGTACATGGTCAGAGCTGTTCCGTCCTTGGCGGTGAACTCGAAGGTCGTCTCCTCGACGCCCTCAGGAGTGTGGATGTGGCTGAAGAGGGGCCCGAGACTGGCAGTGACGATGGCGCGGAGGGAATGCACATCTTCGGCCTGGGGGCGGGGTATCGAGGCGAATGGCTCGATGGCCTTGGCGAACCCGTCGTCGAATTTGATACTGGCCATGGTGATATATACGACGTGGGTGCGGATGTGAAAGATTGGTGGTGTGAATGTGGGTGGTTACCTACCTAGCCACCTGGACTCGAGACGGTCTGGGTTGTTGATGGAGACCGTTCCATTCTTATATATACATCAAACCCGTTGTCTTACACGTGTGCACGGGATCACGCATGCCCCGAGTCTGAGCCCAAAGCCCCAAGTAGAGTATCACTTTCCGCATGTGCTGCTGCAAGGGGTTGATAGCGTCGCATCCACACGCCGCTGCGACTTTGGCGCGCCCACTTGCGGGTGCTCGTTGGCGGTTGGTTAAATTCACCCCGCATTCCATGTCAATCCATTGGCCGAGTAATTAATGCATGATGATAACCGTGGCATAATGGTCATGAAGTTGAAAAGACACACCGCATATTATGAAGAGATTTTAATGACTTTCGTCAGCATGTATGTACAAATAGGAAATTATACCCTACTTGCCTACCAAAGCTAAAGCGGACTCATTACTTGGTAGTACTTCTAAACAGGCCATTTTTCCATATAAATCCAAGTCCTGTTAAGTACAGCCACTCTACCACCTGGTCATATGACTACCTGTGGCTAATACATCCTCTTGATCCTGTATTCGCACTACCATATAATCCACGTACTGATTTATCATCAACGGCGTGATTATAGCCCAAGCAGCTAATACTAAGCCTTTCAAGTCTGCGCCTATTCCAGTCAAACTGCAATTTGCTCGCACGTATTGCAAATGTGATGGCTTTCTAAATACGTTGCTATACCGAAAAGAGGATGGGCTTTTACTGGCGTAGGGTAGTGAGGAGCCATGAGGTTGTGTGGCGATGTGGGTGGTGGTGTGAGCCGAAGGGCAGTAGAATTGTTACAAAATTGGTAGGGACTATTACGTAGTGCCCAACCACCGGCACGGACCACTCGCATTTTGCAGTCCGCTTTTTTTTTTTTGTCAACAGCTTTGCCTACTTAATTCGTTGTTAATGGGAACCTGGAAGGCTGGACCCGTACGGATTACGAATCACGGTCCGCCGGATTGGAACATTAAACTGTCTGGCGGCGACAAATCGTGATTGCCTTGGAATATGGGTGTTGTTCGGTCGGTCTGGTTGACAGGAATGGGAGGAAGATTTCCAGGTTTCCAAGCAGGGTTAGGGCTATTGGTAGGGGGGTTCCAACCTTTCCTTGTTCCATGTTGAAAGCCTATCTCTGCAGAGAAGGATAACACAAAGAGGTTCCAGACCTGATACGAAAACCCTTGGTATAGCTAGATTGTATCTGCATCCATTTTGAGTGGGCTATTGAATGTAGGTTTTCGTGTTTTTGGATAATAAGCGATTCATCCTTGGTCAGGTAGGATTTGGTCCCCCGCTTTTGACGTCCCTCCTCCCTCCTCCAGCATCACAATAACCATAACCACAGATCACACTTCCTCTGGCCCGGCCGACGACTCGTACAGGCCCGGATTACGAATCGTTACGATAAATCCGGAGATCTGGGCTAATTAGTTGAGTCCCCCGCCAAATCCGAGCCTTGCCAAGATGAAGCTTGGACTTGTCGCTGCGGCTCTCCTGGGGCGTGTCGCTCACCCTGGGACCAATCAGCCTCGCGTCCAACATGAAGAGAACGTATCATCGTGGCCGCATCTGCCAAGATATTATACGCTGCCGACTTTAAGGGAGCAGGCTGACATTCAGGATGCTTGGACGCGGGAGAGGCGCGACAAAATTCCCGCCATCTTGAAGAAATACGGCGTTGATGCCTGGCTGGTTTGTCCATCCTTTAGTAATCCTTGGCGGGACAGGGTGATATTCACGATTCGCAGATCAGCCAACGAGAATATGCCGAGGAAACCGTCTTCTGGTCCCTGAAAAGGGCGCAGCAGTTTTCAGCCCGCCGGCGGACAACCATGCTCTTCTTTGCTGATGATGATGATGACAAGGGCCCCGCCGAGTACACGTGGATCGACAACACGCCCCAGATCTGGGACAAAGTCGAAGAGGTATTATATACACGCCTCCCACGGTCCATTGCCGTGGACGTGGACCCGTCTATTTCGTTTAGCTCCGGTTTGCACGCCGGCGAGTTGAATACAATGTTCCGCGAGCTTGATGATGGGTGGGTGTATAATATGGTTTCGGAACCCATGATCGCTGTTGATTACATTGCTACACAGCCCGAGAGTCGCGCGGTGTGGTTTCGGAGGTTGCAGTCGACTGCTTGGGCCATGATTTCCGAGGCGTTTAGCGAAAGAGTTATCACCCCGGGTGTGACGACGACAAAGGTCAGTGTTTTTTTTTTCCTTCCTACAAAACTGTGTTCAGTGAATGATAAATCAAATTCCAGGACGTCGAATGGTGGCTCCGCGAACGTATCCAGGAACTTAAATACACGACATGGTTCCACCCCGACGTGACCATTGTCGATGAGCACGCCTTCAACATATCCTCGCAGTCAATTTCGACAGTCTACCCCGCCCCTTTCGATCAAGAAGAAGACAAAGCCAACGTAATAAACTATGGCGACATGCTCCACGTTGACTTTGGCGTGACCGCGCTGGGCATGAACACAGATACGCAGCATCTCGGCTATGTCTTGTACCCAGGCGAGACGGAAGCAGATATCCCGGAGGGTCTGGTTCAAGGTCTCCGCAAGGGAAACCGTGCGCAGGATATCGTCAAGGCGAACATGAAGATTGGGCTGACGGGGAATGAGATTCTGAAAAACGTCTTGACGCAAATGCGTGCTGAGGGGATCGAGGGAAAGGTGTATTCCCACCCGATTGGGGACTGGGGCCATTCGGCGGGGGCGTTGATTGGTAATTTCCCCTTTTTTCTCATTTTTGGACGGGGATAATTAGCTGACAAAGAAGTACAGGCATGACCAACCTCCAAGACGGCGTCCCCATCCTCGGTGACCTCCCGCTCCTGCCGGGGTTGTACTACAGCGTCGAGCTGCTGGTGGAGCATTTCGTTCCAGGGCGCAACGCCACGCTGCGCTTTCCATTGGAAGAGGATATCCGCCACATTCCTGGTGATGGCGACGACGATAGCGTCTGGTTGTGGGCGTATGGGAGGCAGGAGCGGTTCCATCTTGTGCGAACTCTTGCTTCAGCGGACGGGTACAAAAAGGCAAGAGTGAAGGTGCAAGGTGGCGGGGATCTTTGATGAGTGTATGTTCCAAGTCTTTCACTTGTCTATCAAAGCATATGCGAGTAATATCGCGTTTATTGTGTCTTGTCACACATCGTTCAATTGTTTTGTCTCCAGATATAGACCACTCTACCCCCCGTGTTTATAGCCCGCCCGAGGTATAATGGACCTAGTTATTCCCATGTCCAGCCACTGGTTGGGCTGTGTCATTGATATAATTACTTAGACCCGTAGAGAATCCATTGCTCACAAGAGCGTTTCCCACGTTTCGTACAGCCAGTTAGATCCGCCCGATCCAGGATTCTTTTGATGTCGAGCTGTGCCAGGGTCAGTATGCGATACTCAGGCATCTTAATATACATCAGCTGCTTACATCGCCTAATATTTACCCTGCGTAATAAACGAACCACGTGCCACCTATCTTTTTTTACACCGCACTCATTAACACAGAGAGAACACTGGCAGACGTAATCTTGGAAGCAAGGTACCTACAATCAAGTGGTAAAGCTTGGCCCCGAGAAACTGCTTATCTAGTTCACGTATTAGAGGGCGAAGCCTGATGGTGTCAGAAGTGGTCCTCATTTTATACTTCCACTCGGTGTAGGGGTATGGCAGCGGCGGTCGCGGCCCCAGGTCCATTGCCGAGTACCCGGCGGCAAGTCATCCGGCGGCAAGTCTTTCGATGGTGATTGCTTTGGCGGAGGTCAAATAAACCCCAGGGCGCGTTGAAGAGCAGTTTTTGCTACTGTTGGTAATTATTAGATGAGACATGGTGCTGGGTGGTTCTCAAAGTAAATAAGGTAGTGCACAGGCAGCGCAATGAAAAGAAAATGATAGGCAAGGAGTTGGTTCATGAATAGATTATTTATAGGCGCGGCACAAACTCCAATAAGAGTGGGTTACCCGCCTGCGAGTCTTGTCGGGTGGCCAACGAATCGGGAAGTGTGTCAGATTTCAATGTGCCAACATCAATGTGTCAACATCAATTTGCTGGTCATCAAGGTGCTGTTGAACACAAGGACAGCAAACACTGCTTGGACAAAATAGAGACCAAAAATTGGGTCAGCTAAAAGAAGCGTTGTATGTGACAACATTTGCTCAGGAACCGTGTTAAACCTGCAGGCACGGACGTCAACCTGCTGGCCATCGGGGCGCTGCTGGAACAAGGACAGCAAATGTTGACTAATTAGATGGATTATCACGCGGTTAACTCACGCCGCCCATTTTCGCTGAGGGCTTCGCCGACCGCTCTTCAGCTCCAGATTGGCAAGCTCCAGAGATGGGATGCGGGTCAGTTGCACAGTGCAAAGGCTAGCTCAAGAGAAAGGGGCATATTGCACGGTGCCGATACGGCCAACCTTTTTCTTTTCAATCGATTAGTCTCCATATGGTTACACAGCGCCTCAACACGAGTATCTCGGGAAATTACCCGCAGAGGGAGTTCGCAGAAGGTGACAAGCCTTTTTGAAAAAAACCAAGACTTGCTCAGTTTATTCTTATATTTGGCAGGCCTTGTCAATATCAGTTGAATATCAAACCGTGTAACCCTAACCCTTAGTGATCAGCTCCCGATTAATCAGATTGCGGGTCACAGCCGAAAATAAACAGGTCGAACCTCTTTTCGCTCGCTCAATTGAGCTTGCGAATTGAGATTGGGAATCGAACTACGGGCATACAAAATCACAGCCACGGGCAAAACTACCTACTTGGGCAAAGTGATAATTACAATTATTAGAAAGCACGGTGTTCTTCCTCAAAGGTAGGCAAGGAGGAAAGAGCTTGCCGGCATAAGGAAAGAGCCCACGGTAAGGAAGTAATTAACGGCCCGCAACCATGGCCAAATTCAACAAGCCTCATTATCAAACCAACAAGTCTTGTCAAACCAACAAGTCTTGTCAAACCAACAAGTCTTGTCAAACCAACAAGCCCTATCAAACCAACCAAGCCTTATCAAACCAACAAGTCATGTTAAACCAACAAGCTTCGTTACCCTTGGTCGAGGCCAACAAGGCTTGCCACCAAGTGCATTTTCCCACTAGTCTACGGGTGCAGAGCACTTCAAGCACAATCCGAAAGCGACTAGGGATTCTGGCTGTGACTTTCAAAAAGTAAATAGAAACTGTCTGAACGGTAAGTAAATAGGCCACTGTGATGTTTATATCACCGAGCCTTGGGAAGAGTGCCCCTTGCCTTTTGCCCAAGCCTCCGTTAACTGACTCCTTATTGAGCGTAGGCCCATACTAACAAGCCCTCAAAGTGCTTGAAACAGGCATGGGCCATTACCATCCACGCTGGCTGATATTATTAGGTAGGGCCATCTTCTTTAATAACGGGCACTAGTCTAGGCAGGTCAATGGGGCATCCAAGTTGGAACGAAGACCACGGTTTCAAACTCCCGGACCTGCAACTGCAACTTTGGACCACTTCGAGGCAATTACCTGGCCTGGGCTCTCCACAATTCAGCAAGCCATTTTATTTTTGCATTGGGCCTCCAGCGCAGGCGGTTGAGTTGGCCAATTCAAGGCTGGAGGTCACCATTCCAAGCCCCCGGGCCTATGACCGCGACTTCGGACGGCCTCGAGGTACCCGAACCGGGCTTCAATTCCGCTGCCCCAGCAACGCCGGCCTCTTTGTGCACCGGCACCCGCGGCAAGTGATTGACTTGTCAAACCCAGGGCCGGAGGTCGCAGTTTCAAGTTGCCAAGCGTGTGACCATGACTTCAGGCTACCTCTGGGTACCAAAGGTACCTACATAACCTGGGCTTTAGTCCCGCACGTTGAGCTCAGCAAATACCGATTTTCCTTCTCTCTCGCTGCCACCAATCAATCTCTTGCACACCTACAATTAAACACCATTACCACTCCAACTCTCCCAACATTTCGCACGGCAACTTGACCTCCTTTCACAATGATCCCAGATGAGCATCTTGTGCTGAAGAAGGGTTCGACTCCCGTACAACTCCAACGGTATCTGAATCTGAAGGTCGGCGCAACCAAATACTGGATCGAAGTATGTGTGCTCTTCAATGACCCCTTCCTGCCCGCTCTTCATGCCTCGGGAGCTAACTGTTGCTCGTCGTTGACAGGGTTTTTCGGTGAGTGGAGCCGAGGTTTGTGAATGAAAGGAGATTAATCGCCGCCGTAAGCGAGGCGAGGTCTCAACTGATGACGCCCTTCCTTGTCGCATTTGTTGCTTCTGTAAGGATAAGAAGAGTAAATACTTCGTTGCTGGCATCGGATTCACAGGCAGGGAGGACGAATTATACAAGCTGGATGTAAATACATTGCCCCTTCCCACACTCTCCTTTTACTTTGAGTTGGTCAGCAAGAGTATTAATTCACGCAATATCAGGAAGCCCTCAGAAACCCGAATATCCTCGACGAGATTGATAACCAATCTAAGCGCCTTTTACACGACGGGTCCGACCCATCTAAAAAATCATCATGGCACAAAAGATTATTTCAGCACCACGGCTAGTTCTCGGGGCTAGGCATTGAACCCCTGGCGGCATAGGATTGGGGATAGAGAATCAGGGGGAGAAGGACAGGAGCTTGGGCTTGGGAATGGCGAATGAGGGATAGGAGGATTAGAACATGGGCTTGGGAATGACGGACAAAAGGGGAGTGGGCTTGGAAATAATTTATCGAGGGACGAGAACGGGCAACTCCAGTAGAGGATTGGCTCGGGCTCCGGTAGCTCTGCTCACAGCAAGCTGGCTCTCTTACTCCCGTCGGTGGGTATTTGAGCTTTCTTTTTGAGGGCTCGAGAGAGAGGCGGCCACTCTTACACAGCCTGAGGCACAGTGCAATCTCTTTCATGATGAAGCTCTTATATCACTCAAGGTGATCTTGCTGTGGGGCAGGTGACTGAGCAAACGGGCGGACCTATGACAACGAGTTATCAAAGCCTTTAGGTACCTAGGTATGGAACTGTGCTTTCCACCCTCAACAAGGCCCGTTGATGTTTCTCTTTGCCACCATATTCAGCACCCCAGATTCCTTCGTCGGAACACCGAACGATTCTCTGCCGTTTCAAACATAGTCTCTACGTAGCCTCAGGCAAAAAAAGAGGGGCACCTGCACTGTACCTGCGCACGCATTGTTCGAGGGGATGGGAGAGTGAGATCGTTCATAAACAGATGCTAATTAGCTGCCTAGATACCAATCATGTGGGCGATTTTTGTGCAGCGAGCATCAACGGCAGGTGATGATGACATCCGCGTGAGGGCTGGAAGTCTCAAATCGCCGGACCTGTGACCATGCCCGTATCTGGTCTTGAAAGGGGCATGAACAATCACTCCCCACAGCTGAGGTGTCCACGCTCTACGTGCCTGGTATCGCCGGATTGACGGACATGCCCCAGTCCTTCGTACAACCGTCATTCAGGGTATGTGATTGAGAAATTTCATGAGGCAGGAGGTTCGAGTTTCAAAATACCAGACCTGTGACCACGAGTTTGGGCCACCTTTGGGTACATAACTTGGGCTTTCGCCCTTCCAGTGAGGCTCGTTGGTCTTTCCCTTCACCCAACACCTAAACTTGCACGTCTCAACGCCCACGCTGACAGCTTAAGCACTCACCACAACATCCTGAACACTTACCTACAATTAAAGCCCATACTAAAATAAGTACCCATACGGCTTTTAGTTAATACGTCCTCGTTTTCTCGCCAGCGCCTTTCACTATGGATCGAATTAAATGGCACCAACATGTCCCACTGTATGACGCGGGGACTGTAGAACTACTCAGACTACCCGGTAGACAAACTTGCACGGTTATTTGGCCGCATCATTCGTCCTAAGTGCCGGCGAGTGAAACCATCGCTACTTGCGATTAGCAATGAGTAAAAAAGGGGAAGAGTAACAGGAAGCAACGCCAGCTTTTTGAAGTTACATTAAGTGGGGAAATAACCGCTGGACATAGTCGCCCTGTCGTCAATGATAACCTCAGAATCTGAATTTGAGCTCTTAGCCATGTCAGTTTGACACCACTTATCTGCACCAGGTGAGAGCACCTCTGACGTTCAAGTCTTCCCAAGTCCCAGACGCACATAGACAACCACGTCCTAGCAGATAGCCCCAAAATTAAACACCAAGGCTCAGACCGTGAAACAAGGGTTGTAGTGCTCGTTCTTCGAAAACATAGTAGCTACAACCTTGGATCCTCGGGAGGTACTTGTAACTTGTAATGCGCTTGTTTGGGTGGGTGTACATGATGAACTTTCCTCTCGCTCCCAGGAGTCTAGTCCCCTTCGCCAGGAATTCCTCGATTTAGGACTGGGTTTGACAATTGTTAATGCATGTACATGTACGCCATTTCAATGACCAGATATAGAGAAATAATTACTCGGACATACTTCAGTCAACCTTCCCCCAGAGTAAATAACATCCCACGCATCCACCCATGGTTTTACGCTGCACCGAGAAAGCAGACGGTTTCTAACGAGTTGATACCTATCTGACCAAGCTTGACCTTTTGGTGGGGGAGAGGCCAAACCTCCTTTTCAAATGCGTAGTCTATCCAAAGCCGTGTCTGTCTAGAGGCAGCAAACAGCTTAAGCTAAAATCGAGCATTCACTTTCTATAACCCCACAGGCGTCAAAGACTTGCAAGTCGCGCCATTTTATTAACACTAAACAGTTCAAGCTGAAATCAAGCATTCACTTGTTCATGACCCGACAGGCATCAAAGCGTTTAAGTTATGCCGTTTTATAGATTTTCAAGACAGCTCATGCTAGAGTCGGGCATTCGCTCGTTCAATGCCTTTTATGCGTTGAAGACTCCCAAGTCACTCCCGTTTCTTGACACAAAACAGCTCAAGCTAGAATTGAGTACTCACTTGTTCGTAATGCCACAGGCGTCGTAGACTTCCAAGTCACACCAAGTTTGTTGACAGCAAACAGCTCAAGCTGCAATTGAGCATTCACTTGCTTGTAGTTCCACAGCTGTCAATAACTTACCTGCTCCCGCTCTGAACTTACTTGTATGAAACCAAACAACTTACTCGATCACCTCGATCAATCGAGTGAGCGGAAAAGTTGCCGGCAAACAGCGCAAGCTTGCTGAACTCAAACATTCACTTATTTGGAGCCGCACAGTGGCGGGGGACTCGCTTGTTCACTTTCTGTGCTTGCTTGTGTGAAACCAAGCAAATGACTCGATTTACCTGGATAGATCGAGCGAAGAAATAGGTACAGCAAACACCTCAAGCTAGAATCAAGCATTCACTAGTTTGCAGCTCTAACGTTATCAATTGAAGATCTCCTTGCTCCCGCTTCTTGCTTGCTTGTGTGGAACCAAACAACACAAGGTACTCGATTCCCCTCGATCGCGCGGAGAAAGCCGGTCTCGGCGATTTTCAGCATGCGAGGTGTCCCAACCTGCCACATATAACAAGACCCAACCGCTCGCGCACCTCGAGTCAACATTTTCGCATTCACCATCAAACTCAAGTTCATCTTCAACACCACAGTTGCAGTACACCCGCTAATCATTTCTCTACATGAAAAAACACATTTTCTCCCTGCCACCTGTCTCGCATACTTCATCATGCCGGCCGGAACCCCTGACAAGTTCGCGGAATTTGAGTGCGTATTTTCCCCATCAGATGGGCAGCTCAGAGTAGCATTCTCCAGACATTTCGGCGAAAGGCTCTACCACCTGGAGACGGTATGCTACCTATCTAGTCTCTGGAATACTCCTCTGCTCCCGAAAAGCTGCATTGAACCAGGGAGTCTGACGTGACAGAACTTCTAGAAGAGTTTAGACGTATTCATTTGGAGACTCGCTTACCAGGGAGAAACCCTGACTGAAGTAGGACCTACTTACTACCTCAAGCAGCTCCCCCTTTCTTTTTTTTCTTCTTCTTTTTTTACTTGGTGTGGGATACTGATTTATTATACATCTCAGGAGTCGCTTAGCGCCATCATAGAGCCCGAGTGTGAGACCCGAGTGCGAAATGGCACTTTCAGGAACATCGGCCGGTTCACCCCTAGGAAACCGAAAAAAGGTTGAGGGAAAGAAGAAGGGAGCGATATTATTTGCGTTGAGTTTACTTTTTGCAGTTTTGGGGGGCTTGGAATGGGGCGCTTTCGGATGGCTTGTTTGCTTAACATGCGAGTCAGTTAGAAAGGGAGTTTCTTTTTTTCTTTTTTGAAGTTTGGACTTGATCGAGTTGCACTTCTAGGTGGCTTGCTGAACTCGCCCACAAACCAGGCATTTGTCAATTTTGGATCAGGCGTGAGCCATGGCGTCTACCTGGAAGTAGGCGTAATAATCATAGCAATGCAAATTGATTTTGCCGTAAACGTAATTATCGAGAAATGTGTGCCTTTCCCCATCCCCGGCCAAGTCTATGAATTCTAGGTCTTTGCACTTCTGATTCTACATACAATCTCATTTTCGCAACAAGCTCATCACACGCACCTACATATGAAGGTAACTTGCGACCAGTCCCCAACCTCTGCCACTCAAAATACCGTTCGCATTACCACCTCACAACTCTTGATGATGTATGTACTAGAAAACCAGTGTCACATCCAGCTTCCACTGGACTTCCAGAGAGATGTGTCCGTCTAGTCAAGGCCCAGCTTATGAAGTGGGCAGTCGAGAACCAAGGCCAGAACTTAACTGGTTGGCATGTCGCTCTGGTATCCATGATTGTCGATATTAACATTCGATATTCTCGGAGCCTTGGCACCTCGCTAGCCAAAGCTTTTTTTGGGATTTAATCCCACTTACAGTCAAGTTTTTTCGGATGTCATTGAAGATTGCATTATAGTGCGGTTTGAAAAGGCCCTATTGGACAACAATAAAGAGGATGAAGATGTATGGGAGAGGATTTTTGCTTACGTCGATAAGAAAGCTGAGGTTTAGTTGCATTTGGTTGAGCATTATGTTGTAAGATTAGAGAAAAATTTTAATAAGGAAACAATCTTTTAAACTTTTGTAAAGGATTAATGAGTATGGGAAGTTGGTAATAAACTTAACATTGATTATTCGAAGTTTAATCTAAAGTGGACAGGCTTTTGGAAGATTGTGGACAGGCTTACTCTATGGACATACATTGTAGAACATACGTTTTAGCCTAGTCCAAAGCGTAAAATTTACATTGACGATTTAAAACTATACTATAGCAGGCCTGCTTAGTGTGACGAGCCCGGTTATGCTTAGAAGGGCTTTATAACGATAGATAAAGAGTTAATGAGTTGATTTATTAAGCCTACTGTTTATGGGTTTGATTTAGATGTTTTATGTTCAGTAAATTTGGGAGATTATTCGATAGAAGATTGGGATGAGGATGAATTATAAAAAGCAATAGAATTAGAAAAATGGAAGTGTTGGAGGTTTGTTGTTATAGACTACTATGGGAAGGATTATTTGTTATAGGACTTTGCTTATAAATTGGGTTGGACAAGTTCTTTATAAAGAAGACTTGTTTAGCAGCTAGTTATGGGTGTGGATTCCAGTGGTTTTCTGTCATCTGCTGGTTTTAGTTGGTTAGCTTCGGGGTCGAAGCTTGCTTGGCCCTGTTCTAAAGGACACACTAACCAACTCGGGAAGGGTTAGGGCTGATCCCTATCCAGGACAGGAGGATTTAGGGGGTGGAAAGCCTAGATTAATGTAACTTAGAACAAGCAACTGAAAATCCATAATTGACCACCCATTGCTTCACTATCGAGAAGTGACAGCAACGTGAAGCATACTTGTGACGCCGTTTTTGTTATGAGGGAAATTCAAGTGACGCTAGGCATATTACAAGCAAAGCAGAGTGTTCCAATGCATGCCCTTACAAAATTCTCCACGGGGATCAAAAGGAGACACGACCATTGCCCCCATTGAAGAAGTGGAAAACTACCAAAAAGGTTTGCCCACACCAGGGCTCGAACCTGGGACCTGTCGCGACCACTTTTGTGAAGTGTGAGGCGAACGTCATACCACTAGACCATACGGGCCGGTGAAAATTGGTTCAGATTTTATGCCTTATGTCTTGAATTCCTAGGGTTAGGGTTGTGGAATGAAACAAAACATCGCAATCGCGATAATGGAAGAAAACATGGTAGGATGTTCTTAAAACATGCGGTCAGATGAAGGAGATAGTACTGGCATTGATGATAGATTACTTGGTGCGCCCTGTCCTCAGAGGGCTCCTGGAGACAACATCGTCGATATCCGTTGGGAAAGAGAGGGAATTTCTTAATGATATCCCTCGTCAAGATGATTTCCCCCAATTATCACATCCCAACAATACTGACGTGAAAATGACAACAGCCCAGCGTAGGATGGGAAGACGGAGTTCCTAAGTTCGCCGAATCACCGAATGACTGCCGAGCCGCACATGAACCTGCCGCTTATATTTATCCAAGGAGCAATCGGGCCAAAATACCCCGCCGTTACAATCTCACTTCACACTCTTCCAAGAATACACCCTCTCGTCAACTCTGCCAGCGGACCTAGACCTAGTTCACTGCCCATCACTTAACCAACCAGATCAAGATGACAGAAAAATCTCAAGTCCAGTTCACCCCGCGCTTCCGCAGCGATGTGTACTCCTTCATTTACCCGAAAAAGTTCAAGGCGTCCCTCCAAGACAAAGTCGCCATCATCACTGGCAAGCAAGCAATCCATTCCGCTCCATGGGGTTCAAGTCTGACCTTTTTTTTTAAAATAAAAAAAAAATAGGCTCTGCAGGCGCCATCGGACAGGGTCTCGCCGAATCGTTTGCCGTGGCCGGCGCAAAGCTGGTGCTCACGTACAACAGGACACCGCCGCCGGCCACGTTTGAGGAGCGGTGCCTGAGTCTGGGCGCCAGCGCGGTCAAGTTAATCCAGTGCAATGTTGCTGAGCTCGAGGGCTGTGAGGAACTCGTGCGACAGGTGGGGTTTCCCGCCATAATTGCCAAAAGTAATAGCCACTTACTCCCTGTCTTCAGACTGTCGAGGCATATGGCCGGGTGGACATCTTGGTCAACAACGCTGGCGCAAACGGTTTGGGGCCGGTGTGTACCTCATTTACCACTTACCCAGCCATCATCCATGCTAACAAAGGCCGTCAGCTTGACGCTCAAGACCCACGCGACTTTATCCACGACATTGCCGTCAACTTCCACGGGCCATACTTTCTCATGAGACTTGTCTTGCCAAAGTTTCGGGAGCAGCGCAGCGGGTGCGTGCTCAACATTGCGTCGCGGGCCGGTACCGTCATGATTCCGTACAGCACGTCGTACTGCGCCAGCAAGGCCGCGCTGATCAACCTGACGGGGTGTGTGCAAAAGGAGATGGACGTCGAGGGGCTGAACGATATCCACCTGTATTCGTTGCATCCGGGCGGGATCAAGTCGGCCATGACGCTGAAGAGTATATATACCCCGCCTTCCTGTTAGATAGCAGAAGAGTATGAAGTTGAAGTGCTGACAGGGAGTGGCAGAATATGGTGAAAAATCTGTCAGCAACCTCCCGCCTCAAGCACGGGGTTGGTTTTCCAACGCCCTCGACGTGTACAACGACTCGCCGTACCTAAACGGAATGGTGTGCGTGGCGCTGGCGACGGGCGTAGGCAAGGATGCTCTGCGGGGCAAGTACTTTGATGTCGGCCAGGATCTCGAAGATGTGCTCGCCCAGGCGGATACGATCAAGGTCAATCCCGAGTTGTATTCGCTGCACACGAGTTTCTTGGGCGAGCTGTCAAACAGCGGGGTTCCACCGGGCGGGTATCAAGTCCCCGAGATACCGTTTGAGTTTCCCGGCTTTTAAGAGGCGGATGAGGTTGATTTGGGTGATCGCAAAGAATTCGTTTCTACTAGAATCTATGGGTGCCTGGATCGAAAAGATGTGAGAGGTATCTTGTTGGCAAGTCGGGGTACGTGCTCAGTCTCTGGGCCGTTTATATTTCCACGCAGGCATTATGAAAACCTCCAAATGCTTATATCGGAATGATAGGAGAGCGATCAGGGCTTCTTGCTATGCTTTATTAAGAATAGAAGCTGCCTGGGCATCAAGCACCCAGGCCAACACTGTGGCATTTGAACCTTGAGCACTGGACACCGGGGCACAACGGGAGTGACCCTTTCCTTTGGCCTGAGCCTCCGTATCTTGAAGCAAAGCGTTGGATGAAGTAACTTGGCGGCCAGGATGTAGCGGGACATGTCAGGAGAACAGACACCATCGTTGCAGTGTTTGGAAAAAGAAATTTCAGCCTCATTGTTTAACCATGCATGCGAATGTCTGACGTGATACATGTCGGAAGTGGGTGCCAAATCTCAAAAGTTTATCATGGCTGGCAGAAATGGATTCACGACACAAAAGCCCAGACGCTTTTGTCCTTCACTGTTAAGAGGTGTAGTTGAGAGGATGCCTTTTTACAGCGTAAAAATAATCTTGACTAACAGCGGCACCAATTGCACAATTGCAACAAAACTGGAAGGCATCAATCTGGATGGCACCTTCCATAAACCTCTGCAACTTTCAGCGGCAACTTTTAACCAACCAGACTACCACGCAGGAGGGAGATCCCGCCTAGAAGGGATATCTAATTCCCTGAATTAGACTGCCGTCTGACGGTGAAACAATACAGATTGGAGTCTTAAGGGGGAAAAAAGAAGAAAAAAAAGAATGGGAAAGAAATGGAGGAAGAGAACACGATAAAAAATAATGAGATGCCTGAGGCTTGAGGAGTTCGACCCTTGACTGGGCTGGGATCTGCGCGATCATCGTCTACCAATTGTTGAGCAAAATCAAAGTATCGGCGGCCGGAAACCGTCGGGAGCGCGAAAACAAATCCAAGCGGTCTCAAGCAAAAATGATGCAATACAAGGAGAAAAAAATATGTGTCGTGGAGCCCCGTGAGAATGGCACCCCTGCAGCGCCAGAATAATCAGATGATCTGATAAGAAGGGAGGTTGCATCGAGTGACACACTGGTGTGGAGCCCGGGGGTTGGGGGTTGGGCTTCCACGAGCAGCAGCGCCCCGGTTGGCTGGTGACCTGGCGACTGGGCACAACATTGGACCCATCTGCAGGCAGACGAGAAATGGTTGGGGGGCAGTTTCCAGAATGCGACAGATCCGATGCCGGGACAACAGGTGGGTGTGGAGCATTTCCACTCCGTCGTTGCCGTTTCACTCACCTCAAGGAAGGAAGCAGCGGACAAGTTAAGGGGTGGGTGTGGGGTTTAGTCTGCCCTTCACTTGCTACATAAAACCACCCTCCAGGTCGATGCCAAAATCAGGCCATCCCCTCGACTTGCCCACCACTCCTGTCTTCCGATCTACTAACCTGGCGCATCTGTTCTTGAAATACCTTACCCTTTTTGTCACACTTTACGCTGTTTACTACATTGCCGTCACCATCCATCACATAAACATCGAAAAGGGGTTCACAAAAAACTTCACAATGGCCCCAATGTGTGAGGAGTCCTCCCCAATCGAGGCCACAACACCAGTCTTCAAGGTTCTGGTCATCGGCGGTTCATATGGTGGACTCTCGGCCGCGTTGAACCTGCAAGACCTCTGCCGGGGCAAAGCACCACGATGTGGCCCAGCTGGCAAAGAGGGCGAGACCCCCGTCGAGAAACCACTGTTTGCTGTCGACATCACAATAGTAGACGAGCGAGACGGGTTCTGTATGTTTTCACTCAACTCTTCCCACTATCTATAATTACATACTAACAAACAAAAGACCACCTCATTGGATCCCCTCTGGCGTTGGCGTCCGAGGCGTATGCCGACAAGGCGTGGGTCAAGTTCGACGACATCCCGGCTCTGCGAGCGCCCAACATCCGCGTCATCCACGGATCCGTCCAGTCAGTCAACCCAGCAACAAAGACGGCCACCTACGTGGTGCGTGGCGGCGGCACCCAGACCACAGACCTTCAATACGACTTCCTCGTCGCTGCGGCGGGTCTGCGGCGAGCATGGCCTGTCGTCCCGCAGTCGCTGCGCAAGAAGCAGTACCTTTTTGAGGCGGGAGACCACATCCGCGCGGCAACCAAGGCGAGACACGGCGTCGTGATTGTTGGTGGTGGTACGTTCCCATCCATCCATTTGACGCCCCATAACCAATTATTAACAATTCTTTTGACAACAGGCGCCGTGGGTATCGAGATGGCTGCCGAGCTCAAACTCGTACACCCGAATCTCAACGTAACTCTCGTTCACTCGCGGGACAAGCTTTTGTCCGCAGAGCCACTCCCAGACAGCGTCAAGGATGAGAGTCTCAAGCTGGTGCTCGAGGCAAACGTCGAGGTGCTCATGTCGCACCGCCTCGACCGCAGTGAAGAGACGATCGATGAACAGGGGAATAAATGCCTACAGCTGCTTTTCACCAACGGCCACTCTATGCTCGCGGACCAGGTTTCTTTGGCAGCGTCGAAGAGTATCCCGTCGACGACGTTCCTGCCACGGGATATTCTCGACGAGGAGGGCTATGTGAGGGTGCAGGCAAAGTACGTCTTTCCTATTCTTCGTTTATTTACATGACATTGACAATGAGCCAGCCTTGCATTCCCCCTGCATACCCCAAACAACGCAGATCACTTCGCATTAGGTGATATGATCCACTGGAGCGGGATCAAGCGCTGCGGTGCGGCCATGCACATGGGCTACTTTGCGGCGCACAACGTCCACCAGCGGATGCAACAAGCCAACGAATTCTTGAAGCTCGACGAGATCCCGCCCATAATTGGTTTGGCAGTCGGCAAAAAGGCCGTATCGTACTGGCCTGGTGCGGGCGTGAGTTCGGGCGAGGATGTCATGAAGGCTTTCTTTGGTGATGATTTGGGATTTACGAGTGAGTTTATTTTTCCCTATCTATACGTGTTTTGAGTTGCAAGGGTGAATGCCAATTAATGATCTGCCGTAGTTTGCTGGAACCATCTTGGACTTGGTGGTGATAAGATTACAGCTTAGACTAGATATCAATATGGGCAGCGAAACGGAGCTGGGGTTTTATGATGATGATGATTGCATTTTATCTGGGTTGGGTTATGGTTGAGAACGGTTCAATTTAGTTTAAATAGAACAAAAGACACAGTTACAATAGAGTTCGAGGTTCAAAGCCGTTTACTTTGCAATAGTTTTTGTATTGTGAACTGTCCATCTGGTCACCAGGCGCCATAATATCAAGATGGAGGCAAAGCTGAGTAAGGGGTGGTGTAAAAAGAACCGAGGATATGAACTCGACTTGAAGAGGTATTGAGTATCGACGCAACGCGAAAGAAATCATAAAGAAAATGCTAAGCAGAACAATACGATGCGAAACTGACATTGAAAACTGACATTAACTTTTGATCCAGCCATTCATTACATCGCCCTCGCACATTGATATTTTTTTTTTTTTTTTACAACTTGGGCATCAACCCGACCCCCGTACCACCCATGACCTTCTCACTCTCGTTCAGCGGACACAGCTGGAAGAACCTCTCTCGGGAGCACTTGACCAACGCCGACCGCTTGTGCGGCAAGTCGATAAACTTGTCGAGCCCGAACCCGTGCATCAGGTCGTACATGAGCACCGAGCTGTTGGTGTACTTGGGCTCGCCGACCACGCTCGTGGTGCGCGGCTCATCCAGGTACAGGTAGTGCATTAGCGATGACCACCACGCGCTCACGCGATGCGGGCCGCGGAACCGCACGTCGCCAACAAGAGAGTGGCGGCCCCGGTCAAAGTCGCCGGCCGAGTAGTATGCCCCGATGCGGTCCTCCTTTGTTTTTTTTATCATTGTCAGTCACTGCTCGGTGTAAACAATACACTCATAATGTAAAAGGGGGAAGGACAAACCTTGGCCCAATACACCTCGAAATAGGCAAAAAAGGTCCCCTCAAACGCCGCCAGGATGGTAATCTGATGCGGGTCGTCATGCGCCCTGCGCAGGTACTCGCGATGCTGGTCCAGGGTGCCCGTCTCGTTCCACCCCTGCGACACACGGGGGTCGTTCTGCCACGTGTGGAATAGGCCCAGGTGCTCCGGGTTGGTGTAGTCCAGCGCCACCATGGAGAACGTCTCCTTGAGGTGGGGGATGTACCGGCTGTAGAGCACGCTTCCCGGGGTGGGCTTGGCGCGGCGGCGCGGGTGCCATGTTAGCGCCGAGTTGGCCTCGTTGGTCATGGTGTAGTCGAGCGGTGGGAGGGGGTAGTTGGCTAGGTCTGGGTTCTGGGACTCGGGGACCCATGCGGGGCGGGCGCCAAAGGGCGAGCCGGCGCCCTGCCAGAAGGTGCCGCGCAGGACGAGGAGCTCGTCGGTGGTCGTGGGTGTAGGAGAGGAGGTGGGGTGGTCGATGGCCAGGGCGACGGTCTTGAGCTGGTGCGCGAGTTGTGCGGAGCTGGACCCGGAAAGCTTGAGGCGGAAGGACTCTTCGGTTGGGCGGAGGGTGAAGACGGTGTATGCGATTAGCCAGAGCTGGCCGAGGGTGGGTTGGCGAGAGTCTGTCCAGCTGACGGCTACAGCGGGGGAGCGGCGTGCGCGGCCCCAGGGGGTGTTGTTGGACTCGTGTGGCCTGTCGCTCGACTTGAGGTCTGTGGGCTCGGTGAAGAAGAGGGAGTCATTGTGCAGGGCCTCGTGGAGGGGCGTGGCGTTGGCGATGTTGTCATGGCGTGCGTTGAGCTGGAAAGTGTTGGCGTCCTTGCCCTTTGCGACAAAGTAGGCCGTTTGGTACGGGTGCGGGAGCTTGAGGATGGGGTCGGAGGATGCTACGTAGGCGGCGAGCCGTCGTGGGGCGGTTGGAGATGCCATTTTTGTGGTTGTGCTTGTGTGTTGCTTTTGTTGTCAAGGAGAAGATGAGACAGTGGTGATAGCTTCGCGACAAAGCAAAGGTTTCCCCAAAGATTCACGCGCACGCCCAGCACTTGTGAGCCGTACGGACGGTGGGCGCGTCGGAAACCTGGCTTGTCGATATCCCCCCTTTCGTCCATATCGGCCAAACGAAGGCCACGATATGCCCTTGGCGACCTTCCTTGTTTTCTCCGGTGGTGCTGCCCGTTCTGGAGCTGCAGGAGCACCATCTAAATGACCGCCCAGCCAAAGCCCCGCCGGAGTGGCCAATGGAAAGGGGCCAGGGAGTGTTTATGGTGGGGTGGTAGGGGGTGTCCCGGTTGGATGGCGTGCTGGGTCTCGGATCTGATAACTTTACTCGGACGCCAAAAAGCGGATCTGATAAAAATTTCACAGACCCCGGCCTCTTGGCGGACCCGACCTCGGAGCGGATGTCTTGTCTTCTTCCATGACGTGTGCGTTTTGGGGGAAGTTTTTGTACTTGTTGATATTCTAAATACACACCGTTATGTGGCAGATCCCCGGTAAAGCTTGGGAGTACCATACCCCCTTTCTTTGCTTACATGAAAAGGGGCTTTGTTCACTCCACGGTAGGTACAGACCTTTCCTGAGTCCCGACAGAGAACCACCACAAAGATGTGCCCGCGAGGTGGCCACCATCGCTACCGATAACGTGGGGCAGAACACTTGGCATGAATAATCTTATCAGATCCAAAAAGATCTTTGGCTCTCTCTGAGGCATTTACCAGGGGCCATATCCGAGGCATCAGACCACCCGGTGTATTTTGAGTTATCAGATGGAGCTAGCCATGCCACCCACCCGAGGGCCTGAAGAAAAAAGAAAATCTCTGACTCTTCCCCACCCATTCTTTTCATTGTCTTGCCTGCCAGTGCAGCCGAGGGTCGAGCTCGCTCCCTAGTCCCCACAACAGTGCTCATGTGTTCACGCAGATTCGGGTTGAGCCTCAGAGAATGGCAGACTGCCATGAGCATGTTTTCGACATCACCTGCCTCGCCCAGAAATGGGAGGAGTGCTGCCTGAACACATCTAATCAGATTAGATCAAACTCCCCTGGGGACCACGCCCGACGCTGATCAGTTGGCCATTGTAAGAGTGGGACCCAGCCTAGGTAGCATGCATGCATGCCGAGCTGCTTCTCGCTTGCAAAAATGACCAACTGCAGACCAATATCCTGTCCTTGCTCCCGCTCCCGGTGGTGGTGAGTTCTTGATGCACGAAGTCCCGCCCCATCCTTCCCTCGAATAATTGAGTGTAATTAACTGCATTCATATTGAGGACTGATACCCTGCATTAAAACACAAAAAAATGTCAACCCAAGCAACAATACCAAATGCCGTCAAGGATGGCTTCGTGCTCCCCCAGCCCCAGCGCCTGTCTCTCCTCCACGGGCCGACCGACCCTCCCCTCGTTGATCTGACGCTCGGAGAACTTCTCAATCTGCAATGTCTTCACCACGGAACCAGAGAGGGCATCGTAATTCCCTGGACTGGAGCAAGGTGGACGTACAATGAACTCAACCACCACAGCCGGCTGCTGGCAGGCGCGCTGCTGGGAATGGGCATCGGCGTGGGCGACCGGGTGGGCATCATGGCGGGCAACTGTGAGCAGTATGCAGCTGTATTTTTCGCGGCCGCGCGGATAGGCGCCATCTTGGTCATCTTGAACAACACATATACCCCGACCGAGGCGCAATATGCGCTGGACTTTTCAGGTGAGACTCCCTCATACTCCACCATCAAATACGCAACCAGAAGCTCACCGCCACAGACTGCAAGGTGCTTTTCACCACCAAAAGGATAGGCCGGCTCGACAACACGCCGCTGCTCACACAACTCCTGGCGCCGAATAAGCCCGGGCCCAAGGTGTTCATTCTCAGGGGCGACTCCGAGGGTTATCGCACATACAAAGATGTGCTGGCGGACGGTTCCAAAGTCAGCCCGGCATGTCTCCACCAGGCCGAGCACAAGGTGCTGCCTCACCTCGTGTGCAACCTACAGTTCACGAGCGGCACTACCGGGCTGCCCAAGGCGGCCATGCTCACTCACCAGTGCGTTTTACCCCCACACTTTGATTATCATCAAACTTGACTTATATACCCTCCAGCAACATTGTCAACAACGCGCGCTTCATCGGCGACCGGATGCGTTTGACCGAAGATGACGTGCTCTGCTGCCCACCCCCTTTATTCCACTGCTTCGGCCTCGTGCTCGGCCTCATGTCCATCATCACCCACGGCGCCAAGATCGTCTACCCGGCCGAAGTCTTCGATGCACCGGCCACACTCCGCGCCATCGTCGACGAGAACTGCACGGCCGTCCACGGCGTGCCCGCCATGTTCGACAGCATCCTCTCTCTGCCCGAAGCCAAATCCCTTTCCGCGTCCCAGCTCCGCCTCCGCACGGGGATCATTGCCGGCGCACCGGTGCCACGATATTTAATGGAGCAGCTTGTTTCGCGGCTGGGCATGCGCGAGTGTACTTCTAGCTACGGGTTGACGGAGGCTTCACCGACATGTTTCAACGCGTTCACCGATGATCCAATTGCGACGAGGTTAGCGACTGTGGGCACGTTGATGCCCCACGCCCATGCCAAGATTATCGATCGGGACGGGCAGATCGTGCCCCTCGGAGAGAAGGGCGAGCTGTGCATTGGCGGGTACCAGCTGCAGGCGGGGTACTGGAATAACTCTGAGAAGACGGCCGAGGTGATGGCGCGGGATGAGGCGGGCGTCTTGTGGCTGCATACCGGCGACGAGGCGACTTTTGACGAGAGAGGGTATTGTTCTATTACGGGGCGGTTCAAGGATATTATTATTCGCGGTGGGTTTTCCTCGTCACCCCTTCTATTTTTATACTGACAGCTTTTGAAAAGGAGGCGAAAACATTTACCCCCTGGAAATCGAAGAACGGTTAGTCGCACACCCTGCCGTGGCCCTGGCCGTGGTCGTCGGCTTGAAAGATGCCCACTACGGCGAAGTAGTCGCCGCGTTCCTTGGGCTTGAGAACGGCCACCAGCGGCCGAGCCGCGACGAGGCCCGCGACTGGGTTCGTCGCCACCTTGGGAAGCACAAGGCACCGACACACGTGTTTTGGTTTGGCGTCGATGGCGTCCCTGCCGCTCCGCCCTTGACTGGGAGTGGTAAGGTGCGCAAGTTTGAGATGGCGGAGCTAGGAAACCAAATCCTGGATGCTGCGAGGACGACGGCAAAGTTGTAAGTATAATTAAGGGGTAATTAGGTCTGCTGGAAAAGTGTGAGGCGGGGCGTTTGGCTAGTTTTTGTGTTCAAGTGTCTATAATAATACCAGTTTTAAAAGTGGCTAGTGATATCTTTAGTTAGTTGCTGCTAGTTGCAAACTTTTTCACTTCCCCCCCCCCTTAAGAGAACGCTTTATTACTGAAAGTCGAGAAGAGCACATCTTGCCCTGCCCGCATCCACTGAGAAAGAGCCGGGCAAATTGCCTCCCACGACTCCACCTAACAATAAATAAAACAAAAACAAAAAGAGTTGCCCACACCAGGGCTTCTGACGTGGACACATTGTAACGATGTGAAGCGAACGTCAGACCACTAGACCATACGGGTGGTGATTGTTGGGAAGATATTCCTCGTTGTTCACTTGGCTGCGTAATGGTCTCCATCACCGGATCCACTCAGGGGGACTGAAGTGAGATCTCCCGTATCCGTCTGCGATTTCCTGGGTTTTGGACAGCCGGTCACATCCTCACTGATCCCATTGCCAGTTGCGCTGCATATGACCCTTCCCCGTAATACGGAGCTGATAAGTGAGATAAATCAGGTCCATGCTGATGTAAACAATGCGATGATCTGGCGCTGCCCCTCCAACCATGCCATCGACGGCAGGAACCCCCCCCCCCCCCCCCCCTCAGACATCCATCCAAACTTTTGACGCAAAGGCAGACAGGTGACTCCACTGCACAAGAAGTCATGGGGTCTTTCTTTCCCGGTCACACCTCGTGGAGTCCAAGTTAGTAAACAGCCTCGTGTAATTGCCCCAGCGCAAGGTACCAGTACCTCCTTCCTTTCTGCACCTCTCTCTCTCTCTCTCTCTCCGCTGCATCGCGTCTTTACTTCCCATACCAAAGCACGGTTATCATTTTGCATCACCGAACAGTGGTGAATTCCGTCAGAAGCCCTTCCCTTGCGTCGCGCTGTCGCCTGGCATCCCCCGCCTCTCCCACACCACGCCCTCGACTTCCCAACCTTTTGATCAGTTCAGATCGTTGGCAAAATGAAGTATTTCGGCAAGAGCACCTCGGGAAAAAAGACCTCCAGCAGCGGCTCGGCGGCAGCGACGTCGAACGCACTGCCCAAATCGGGCCAAGCCAAATACTCGTCGACGCAAACCACCAACAAGGCAACCTCCTCCACCACCACGTCCAAGAATTACTCAGATGCCACTAGCAAGAGTGATGGCTCAGCCGGTCAGAGCAAATACTCTCATATCGACCCCGACGGTGGGGTGGGGGCTTACGATTCAGACTGCTGAGTTTGGAGGGGCATTTGGCTGTGAAGAGACATATCATTAATGGCAGAGAAAAACACTTTGGCAGCAGATAACAACGGGCCTTATTGTTGATAATTTTGGCGTTTGGGAGGAGCATGTATTGTGTCTGGAATTTGGAAGGGGCGTTTAGATGTTCATTCAGGTAAAGGCCTGCGGGAACCATGTGCCATGATACATGTGGGAATTGCTCTCTAGCGAAAATCGAGGAACAATGCTTTGCTTTTTCACACCTGGACCAGTCGTGGCCACCTCAAAAGCTAGCTTTCAATCCGCACTTCCTCTGACTCACGTTGAAGGATACCTACCTATTTTTGGTTGCGGATGGAGACCCTGTGGCCTTACCATTCACATCTTGACAGCATAAAAATTCATAAAAAAACATAGGTTGGTAATAATTGGCAGACTATTGGCTACAGGAACCTATGTTCAGTGTTGTTGAGGCGGGATCAACTGGGCACCTACCAAATATTTGCTTTTGATCAGTCCGCGCTGCAAAATGTTAACGAACTTCAACGATGCCGCTGTGTTGGCAGGAGCGAGGCAAGAATGCCAACAGCGGCATAACCACCGATCTGCGATATATTACCCGCAAGACGGCAGACACCCTATTCTAGATGGAACTTAAGTTCTGTCACAACCACCTGACTGCTTGGCCAAAAGCAGAGGTTCCTGGCTCCGGTGTCAAGCAATCAGGTTGTGCATCTAGGATTTGGAGGTAGCTACTAGACGTAGCCACCACAAGTTCGATTTACGTTACCTTCCATAATCTAATCTTGATATTTACCTACCGGTCATATTACCTCATTTCATCTCAAAGCTCCATCTATTCTTAACAAAGCACGTCGGTAATCTTCATAAATATAACGGACATCCCTAGACACTCTCTTATCTTCCCCTCGACGATTTCATTTCATATTATAGGCGAATAAGTATATTTTGGGATGCCCCTGTCTATTCAACACTCTGCTATCTAGTTCAGCTTCCATCATGGCTAGGATGAAGTTCCTTGAAAAGATTGCCACAAAGCTGGGCAAAAAGACGTACGGCATGGCTACCAAAACGGCAGACACCCCCACCGCCGATGCTGCCGGAGTTGCCGGTGGAGCTGCCGGAGTAGGTGATTTCAGACACACCCGCCGCAGTTGGGGCTGCCGCCAGTCCTGGAACCGTGTATCAGTGAACATCTTTGCCATATCATTATTTTTTGCCACAGTCTTAGCACGATTCTTGTTAGGCTCCTTCTCACACATCCCGATGTGCTTGATCGACTCCTTTGGTCAGCTGCTGGTGCTGCCAGTGGAGCTGTCGGAGTGCGTGCAACTCTTGTTCGGACACACTGCAAAACGTAAACGAACCTGGACACTGCCCGTGTGTTGGCAAGAACGAGGGGGCTCGCTTTCACTCTGCCAGGTAGGTACGTATTTGGGTCAGCCCACATCACCACCGAAGCCAACCTAACTTCCACTCTGCAACATCTTAGAACCACGCCTGTGTGCGTCACCTGCCTGCCATGCTCTCTACCAGTCACATCCCTTTGCACCCAATTCAGGCACCAAGCTCCACATTGGCAAGACTCTGATAACTTCCAGGTTGGAATCCCCCCCCCCAAGCTGGTCACTTGCTCACCGCCTCTCCCCGGCATTGAGGAATGCCTGGTGGCTCTTCATCTGGTCTCTGTATAATGGTGTGGGACCCTCCCATTTCTGTTCTTTTTTTTTTGTAGGTTGAAAACGACCACCAATTTCTGGAAAAAGCATTCTCTACACACATATTTGGTATATCCTGCACACAGTCCGTGCGCCCTGGCTGCAGCCAAAACACGTCGACAGCGAACCTATCGCTAAACGCACCTTCCTATAGAGTTTTTATAAATTGGTTTGTTTACGCGCCTTACATACTAGGAAATAAAGAAGCTACGTAGCCGGCTGATAATAATAGAAAATTGCGCGAGTAGTACAATCAAGAGTGGTACCACCAGGAATAGTACTGCCAAGAGTGGTACTGCCATTTGTGTAGGCCGCAAAGCAACCTCAATAGTCTACTATTTAATTCTACACAGCGAACTGACTAAGGAGTACGAGCCACCCACTCAAGGCGCCTACAATAATAATACGGAATTAAAGCTATTCGCATGCACAAAAAATACTTTATATGTAGATTTGGGTAATTGTATATGTACTGGCTTGTACTTGGCTGACCTGACGGCTCTTCCCACCTCGGACCATACTACTCTTGGTAGTGCTCCTAGCAGTGCAGTACCACTTCTGGGGTGCAAAGCACGGCTGATTGGCTGCAGTGCAGGAAATACCAAATATGTGTGCAGGAAATAAGGATTCCGCCCAATTTCTAATTATCATCTCACATGATACCCTACCACAATTTCTCACTGTCAGATGGAATAGCCAGTTCAAACCCCGTTCCTTTGGCGCTAGTGAGCGAGTGTCTAAAACATAGCAACAATAGTGGTGTGCAGTAGCGCAATCTCCATTGGCCATGAAGTTTGGTGTGTTAAGGCCTGAAAGGCAGCCAAGCGAGTCCTTGCATCGCTAGCGTTGAACTACGGCTGCTTGAACTCGGCTAATTATTTCTCTCTTATCCTCTTTTCCTCTTTTCCTCCCCATTGCCATTGTTTTCCACTAATTATTCCTGTTTCAAGCTCCTTTCCGACCTCTCTTCCCTGTCAGCATTCTCCTTGTTATCACTCAAAACATCCAGACAAGGTGTATAATGGCGGACTCTGGAAACGAACTCAACTGTGATCCCCAAATTGGGGTTGTCACAGTCGACGCCGACATTGTTGGTCCTGGGGTGAGTCTACTCGACTGGCCTTACCACGAGACGAGTGTTGCATTTTAACTCGGCATACTGAAGGTCCTTGCCGCCTTCTTCGTCTCGGCAACTATCACAATCTTGGCCCTCATTTTTGGCTATCTATCTGGCTCGCTTGGGGACGAGTTCATGGACGATCTCGACCACGCAATCATCAGATGGTCAAAGGCAAAAGCACGACGCGTGTTCGGCAAAAAGACCCCACCATCAACCACAACCATCTCCGACACCGACGCGCAAAAGTCTGAGGCTAGAAAGCAAGCAGTCACTCAGTTCATCTTGACGCTCAGCGACCAGCAGCTCGTCACGGGGCTTGCTATCCTTGTGTCCGGAGTCGCCAACCAAACACAGCTGACCTTGTACGAATTCTCGACAGTCCTCAGTCTCGCCTGGTTCTCATCCGTCACACATCTGGCCACTCTGGATGCGCTGCGACCATATCTCAAGAATCACGGCGTTATTCGAGATATACGCGTTTGCGGCATGGTCGCAGTGCTGATTCTCCTGCTTTATGTATTCTTCGTTGTTTTTTTGTCCTCCACCCTAGACAATACAATCGTCGTGCAATGTCACTTCACTGATTTGGGCAATTTGGACATCAGCAAACTCGACACGATCAAAAACGTCCAATATGGTTCATGGGTAGTGGCACTGCTGCTGATTGTAGTTGGATACTTTGCCCGCATCTGGGACCTTTACTTCGACCACGGACTGTTGCTTACCCTCTCCTCTCGTCTTTTTCAGCATGGATTGTCCAGGAAAAGCGGATCGTCTTTGGTTACAGAATTGCAGCTGTCGCCTGCCGAAGACCTCGCTGTGCGAAACGCTGCGCCTCGAGCCATGTTCTTTCGCTACATGCTCAGAATGCCGCGGCCGATGCGAAAGACCACTGGCGGGTTATATTTGCTTGGTGGCACATTCCTCTCATCGTTTGGCAGCATCGCATTCAGCTTCTCGTATGGCATTTCGCAGGTCATTGCTTATCGCTGGTATGCGGCGCCTCCACTAAAGTCAGACACCGACTACATGGGGTTCGGTCAAATCATGGCTATTTTTCTGCTTGTTCTACCCTTTTTAATGGCAGGAGAATCTTATTACGGTATGCCATGACCCGGTGACCGGTCGTATCACTTTAAGCAGTATGTATCGCTGATGATTATTGGCAGAGTATGTCGAGAGGCGATCACGGGTCGCGAAAAGCGATCAATCAATGACACTACCTCAGCAAAATAGTAGACCCGAGAATTTGGGAGAATTGCATATTACCTTGGGGGCAGATATTGACTCGGATCTCCAGACGGTAAAAACCGAGTACGCCCGACGCCGTGAAGAAATGACAAAGTATTTCCCATATGACATCTATGTCATTCGCAGTCTCGAGGCAGCCCAAGATCCTACGACCAGTAGCACTGTTCAAAAAAGCTTGGACGAAAAGAAAAAAGATGTATTAATCGGATACCGAAAGTTTAAGGAGTGCGAAGAGGAGATGTCGGTGGGCTGGGCTGTAGTACTCTTTAACATGCTGCTTGTCGCCCGAGTAGCCCTTGGCGTCCTCCTCAACATCGCTGTGTCCGACGATGATACATTCCTCGGTATATATGTTGCCGGTCTTGTCATGTTAACGATTCTGTTCATGTACGAGGCCTTTCAAATGATGATAAAGGTTATTAAAAGAGGCGCTGTGGTAGCTCGCAGTAGCAGGCGGTCAAGGGGAGAGCAGCAGGAACAGCTGCAGGATGCTGGGGGGGCTGGAGCTTCATCTACAGTTGAATCGGGCCAGCTGGCGAGGGGAACGCCGACTGGGCTAACCGAAGAGGGGCGCTCACGTGGAATGGATTAGCTAGAGGTAATTAGAATAGGAATGCCTGACTTTGAATTACAATATACAGCACGAAATAGCTGGATTCCCATCATTGCAGCGCTGGGACGACTTTGTTTCCATTGTGCGCAACTGTATGCCAGTGAGGACTGAGAGTTTTGCACTGCACATGTCCACTGTGCTCAACAATGCAATTCGTTCTGACAGGACCCGCATTGTTGTTTTGTGAGACCAGCGCTGTCGGGTCTCTTTCACATCCGGGAGGTAGGTGAACAAAGAATCGAACAATGGAATGACTTTTGAAAATACTTTTAGTACTTTGTTCATTCATTCAAATCTGGAAGAATCCTTTGTTCCCCAGAGCTGGAAATATGAAACAATTGATTGTCATTTATTCTTATCCCGAGCTGTTGATCCCAAAAATAGGCATGATACCAAGTCATTGTTTCGGATTCTCTATACCTTGGGCCCCCCAAAGCTACCGCCCGCTCCTCCGTCGTCCCTTCTGTCAAGTACAACAAATTTGTTACATCTTAATGTCAACAACTGTAACTGCTCGACAAGCAGCGTGCAATTATCGAAGGCACAGCGTCTCAAAAAAAAAAGAAAAAGAAAACAAACCACAACAAACCCATTCAGGTACGTACGATCAGGATCAAAACACCCCTATGCTGAGCGGATAGACAACTATCCACGCCCAACAGAACAAAAATATTGCATTTAATCCGGCTCACAGAACAAAACGTGTCAAAATGGCACTATTAAAAGTCTTGACCATGGAACATATATGGCAGCACCTATACGACCCGATCGAATTCATGCGGCTGGAAAACGAAAACTGGCTGCCGCCGCCCTGCGGATGCTATCTCTTATACCAGGCCTACCGCTGCGGCTGCCCCGACCGAGGCTGGGACAACAAGGGCCGTCCTAACCCCTCGCTCCACCGGTGCTTGGCATACTGGCTGCCCCCGGTCTGGAGACATGCCATCACAGTACGAGGCTTCCAACACACCCCAGTCGAAAGGCTCCCCACAGCGCGCCAGCTTTCTGTCCTGCCATTTCCGTGCTTCTTGCACAACCAGACGTGCAAGATAAATCTGACACCAGAGCAGGTCCAGAGACAGATCGACGACGCGTACAGCATCAAGAACAACCCAGCTCGCGCAAACATCTTCAACGCCATGATCCGAAAACACGTCATCGACGACGGCCACGGCGTCAAGCGGCGCATCGTCGAAGTCGAAGCCGCCCACGAAGATGAGAGAGACCCCTTGCCAAGCACCGACCCCACCGTGAGACAGATGAAGCGGCGCAAGCGAGCAAACGCGGTCTACCCCCGCTCCCTGCGCGACACGACGAACCTCAAGACCCTCGACAACGCACACTATCACATGGGCCTGGTCAGGGAAGACCTCTACCCGGCCGTGCTGGAAGAGATGGTGGTGGACCGGTGCACCGAGGACGCGGTGCCGGACCCGCCCAACAAGAAGTGGCAGTATTCTTCGGCGGCGGCGGCGCGCTGGAAGCCCTGGGACAACGGCGGAAACCCCTTCTATCCGAAATACGAGGAGTTCCGGAACAGAGGGTACGAGAGGGCAAGTAATAAGCAGGCCGGCGGCGGCGCGTACATGCTCTACGAGCGGGCGCTGAACCAGGCGTTTCAGAAGAACTGGTTCAATAAGGGGCATCCGGGGCACTTGCTGGACAGTGAAGTCAGCAGAGACGAAGCCTTGCTGGATATGTGAGGATATCCCCTACACTGACCATGGCTGACGATGGCTGTGAGAGCGGTAAGTTTTGGGCAAAGAGACATGTAGGACTATTAATAGGTATACAAAGCGATCGTGGAGTAAATACTAAAAAAAAGGTAAGTTGACTGCCACAAATTTTCGCAGACAAAGACCAATTGATAGGAAACCCGCGCGCCAATGGATGGCGTCCATCACAAAAAGGTGGGTGACATATCTTCAAGTGTGTAATTAAGTGAACTTTAACCCTACCTCCCACCCTAGCCCAGAGAGTAACACCGCAGTGTTTGGCGCTGCAATTTTATTTTCTGTGAAGGAATACCTCCTACTTCTTTACGACACCCATTCATATTTCGCATTAATATTCACCTCCCTATCGCTCGCCAGCTGTTAACTTTAGGTAATTTGGTCTACCTTGGCTCACATTCGGCTCAGGTTCGTGGGGCACACCTCAGGTTACGCACGACAAGGAACTTGATGTAAACCAGGCGTATTGCTGGATCTTCTTCTAATTATACGCTGAAAACTCGGAATAACTACATCCAAGTCTGGGACCGGAAGAATGTGAGGGAAAACGAGCTGTAACATCCGCTTCAATGATTCTAAATGTGCACCAGGATGAACGCTAATTATAACCAGCTGTTCAGGCTGGTTTGACCCAAAAGTAATTTTCTAGTCGACGCTCTCATCGACTCTTGAGGAGAGCGTCAAGAATATCTCATGTGTTAGCTGGCTATTCAAAGTTAGAACAGACACGGGGAAGCTGAGGATATCAGAGGACTTGACAAAGCGTTTTGAAGGCTGATCGGGAATCTGAAGCCTGAGAATCGTGATTTACCCTCACAGGTGCTGTCTGTCTTATTCGTCGATTGCCAGTCGTGTTTCCCCTGTATCCCAACCGGCCAAGCACTCTGCACTGGGTACGGATCCGTAATGATGTGGGAGATACTATTATCAGGTGAGGAAGGGGTTGGTTAGTTAGTTCTAAGAGGTTCAAACCTCTAAACCTGGACTAGAACCCGACTTGACCCGCAGAAAGGCGATTGGGAGCAAGTAGTCGCCGGGCCGTTAAGAATACATTGGCGCTTTCCCAGGCTAATGCGGGGGCCGAGTTTTCTCGGTAGACTAAAAAAGAGTAGCTTAGCTGGGAAAAGGTGCCGATATATTTCGCGACCCTAATTTGTTATTACCACTATATCGCTACATTTAATAAATTATATAATGGAATGTAGTTTAGAAGGTTCTAAAAGGTAATAACTAATTATATAGTAAGACCGTCCCCCAGACCCCTCTGGTGGCAAAGTTATAGGAAAAAAGAGAGAGAGAAAGATAATGTTTAACTCGAATAGCGGGCTTTAGAACTCTGCCTCGATATCGGCGCCCTTATCGAGGAGCTGCTTCACTACGGCCTCGTGGCCTCTCGCAACGGCCCACGATAGCGGCGTCCGACTGTACCTGTCCTGCGCTTCGATATTAGCGCCCTTATTAAGGAGCTGCTTCACTACGGCCTCGTGGCCTCTCGCAGCAGCCCACGATAACGGCGTCCGACTGTACCTGTCCTGCGCCTCGATATCGGCGCCCTTATCGAGGAGCTGCTTTACTACGGCCTCGTGGCCTCTCACGGCGGCCCACGATAGTGGTGTCCTACCAGAGCTATCACGCAAGTCTATATTCTGCTCATCCTGAAGGAGAATGCTAACTACTTCCAGAATCCCGAAGAATGCTGTCAAATGAAGTCCCGTAATCTCCCTCGGGACTCTTTGGCTATAATTACCACGCCGCCTCTCCTTAGCCATGAGCGCTTGGCTCGCTGACTGCACTTTTGCCTGACATCTTATGAAGTCTATAACCTCTGGATTCAGACGGGAAGTCGAGGCTTTCCGAAGATGATGGCCCCAGTTGTGTGCCGCGTATTCGTATAGCGGATTTGATTGCAACCTTTCTTCGAACTCCGCGTCCGTTTCACAGTGCCCGCTGCGGAAAGTGCTGAATGAGAGGTAGGTAACGCATGCTTTCGCGATTTCGGCTTCGGCATCTGGAAACCAATCATGTTGCGTCCGTTTGAAGTATTCTTGGGTCGTGTAGTGGACTAACCGGATGATGCCACTTTCTTCGTCGACTGTAACTAACCCGGCGCATGCTGAGACGATGTCTTCTACCTGTGAAAGATTGTCTTCGTCGATTTCAGGCTCGCCAAATTCTATCCCAAGGGCGTGTTGAAGTTCCATGATAGCGAGCGGCCTCGTCGCACAGGTGATCCACGAGAGAACCTGCTTAGCCAGCTCCACTTGGTCAGTCACCTGCCCTTCAATTCGCTCCATTGCTTCTTTGTAAGCCCGCTCGTAAGCTTCTGAACCGGTGGGTAGCTTTGCCAGGGATGCCCTAAGAGCCTTTGGAGATTTCTTCCCTACCAACGAATCCAAATGAAGTTGTGCGAGGAGAAACCTAACAAAGTTAGCGTATTTATTATACAGCGCGTATAAGCCACGTACATGCCGTCCACAGCTTTGACTATCATAGATTTGACTTCCTCTTGCAAATCTGGGTGGCGTCCGACAAACGACGGCAGAAGCGATATACGACCATCCACATATGTCCGCACATCTTCTTCGCTAGCACGTATTTCCAATGAGATGCTCCTCTTAAAGTGATCCATAATGTGCGGAAGGAACCTCGCAGTAGCGAAGAGACTTGCTTTACACTTGGCTTGAAGATCGAATATCTCTGATAGGAATTTCGATCGACAGCCGCCGGTCGTTTGGCATTCATCAAGGGCGTCGATGATGATGAACACTTTTGAATATGTTGTAGCTACGGACTGGAGAATTTTTGAAGTCTCCTCCAACGATGGGCGTGTGTGTTTACCCTTGTGGTCTTCGTAGAGGGACTTCACCACGTCCGGCAAATCGGACTGACCTCGAGCCAGCTGCTTCAGCAAACTCGCGAGCAAGAATTCGGCCTTTTGTTCGTCTTGCCGGCGAAAATTGCAATAAAGGTATGCAATGCCAATACACGGGTCATCGCGCATTCGTCTATGCAGGTCTTCTACGACGATCGCAGTTAGGATGGTTTTTCCCGCGCCGGGAATACCGGACAGAACATTGTCAATCCGCCGACCTTCAGCCAACCCTGGTACTCAGTCGAGTCCAGGAGCCATTGGCCAGTTCCGCGTTGCCGCCGGCTCAAAAAGTCGTTCTGCTGAGGAGCATAATCGGTTGGAGTGAGCCAGTCAAGAATAGCACTACGCTCATTAGCGTCTTCTCGAGCGCGTTGGCCATTTTGCAAGACATCGACACCATTCTGGATGTGAGTCTGAGACAACTGTAAACCTGCTAGGTCGTCTTTCAGATCCACCAATCCGTCTTGGTGGTCCTTTGAGATCTTCTTGATGCTCTCGATCAACTCAGTGAGCTGACGTCCGTTCTCTTTGGAAGACTTCTTGATTTCCTGAACCAGCTTGCGGTTGTCATTTGTCAGTGCCAGACTTAGCAGGTTCTTTTCGCGCTCGATTGCGCCAATGATCTTCGCCACTTCTTTCTCGTCGAATGGCCATGTCAAGCTCGAGATTGCATTCTTAAACCCTTTCTTTGGCTCGAGCTTCGCTTTTACGACGGTCAGTGCGACTTTCAGGCGTCCCAGCGGTGCACCAGGTGCCTCGAGAGCTTTGACCGTATCCAACCACGCTTTTCCTTCATCCGAATCGTCGGTCTCATCTTTGAGTTTCTGGAGGATGTTTTGGCAAGACCGTACTTCCTCACGGAAGTTCTTTCGCTCTTTTGTTGCGCCGACGGCTGCGACGGTGAAATTGACAACTTCGGAGGAGAGTTGGAGGGCGGCGATAATGCTCGCGGTTGCACTCAAGGGGTCCATTCTGTTTATTTGCGCACAATTAGCTTCAATCACTCGCAGACTCGGATAACGTACACCAGCTAATCTTAACCGTAGAGGAGCTACGGTCAGACTTTCCTAGACCTTGGCGGCATGTGCATTCAATTATCGTAAGGCTCAGATCAGATGGGCCGTGAAGGGAGCGGGGCGGGGGTCCGTGGAGCTTTCGGCGATCGTTGGATCTATTAGAGTGAATGGATCGATATGTTAATAGGCACTCGTAGATCTTGAAGGACAATGGCGTCAACCGATCAACATCATCTTCAGAGAGATATGAGAATGGGAGTCGGCTCGGGAAAGGATGTTAGCATCCGGGGAATCTGGCGGGGTTAGAGCACACGTAGCGCTGGCACAGCCACATCAACCACATCAGCCACGTCAGTCATGATTTCTGGGAGACGATCCGTCTTTCAACGAATTAAAACGTACCAAGGAGGGCGAAATCTAGCCGGACCAATCACTCAAGCAACCATTCTTGAAGAAGCCGAGGAAAAGATGGTATTTGCGGTCCGTCAGATTCGAGAGGTTCAAGACATTCAGTCATCATTTTTTTTATGTAGAAAACGGTCGAGAAATATATATTTTATGCCTGTCCAGTTGGGGTGCGTATCCGGTTGTTAGTCATTCTTGAAGCTAAGGAAGGGTTCAGGAGTTCGGACTCGAATTGACGAGTCGGACAGGGCTCATTGCCACAAGACCCCTCACGAAGATGGTGGTGTGAGCGATTTTCTGACTGCCTCAAGCAGTTCAATTGCTCTGAATTTAATTAATGAACCGCCCCAATTATTATCCCTTTGCAAGGATTATCGCCGTGTTGCGACAGAAATTGGGCTCCCAAAGATTTGTAGAAGTTCCACTCAGGCCAACCTCGCCAGCCCTGCACAGAGAACTAGAGTCTGACAGACCACGGCAAGGGGCACCTACATCGGGCGGAATGAGACGATTCTTTGGCCGACAGCAGAAGGCCGCGACAAGCGGGGCGGCGGCTGAGCAGGACCTGTCGAAGCGGTCGCCTCCGACGGCTTCTTCCTCGACTAAGCCCCCTCCCGCATTAAGCTGCTCCACGGGCAAGAAGACGCCATCGTCGAGTGCGCGCACATTCCTGATCTCTGGGTTGAGCAGCCAGCTGATGAGTCTCGTCCAGCACCGTCTTCGTCCACGGCTTGACTGGCGATCGCGAGAAGACGTGGACCGCTCACGACGCGTCCGAGCTGTGGCCCAAGGCCCTCCGCCCCTCCTCACCCCCGACCGCGCGCATCCTCACGTTCGGATACGATGCATACGTGGCAGATTGGCAAGGCGTGGTGTCGCAGAACCGGATCGGAAACCACGCAGGGAACCTGTTGATGTCTCTCGCGTCATACCGAGAGAAGGACGACAGGGTGGGAACTTCCACGGCCCTGTGGACGGTCGACCGTGCTAACGGCCATAGAGCGAACGACCAATTATATTTGTCTGCCACATTTCCTATTATGTATGAACTGTAACCGCCCATCCCCTCATGGACCAGGTCATCTGGTGCAATCCAACCCTTGTTTAATTGTTATTTCTCTCCCCTGCAAACGCCACCATTTTCAACTTTTTCAACTTCGTAGCCAAACCACCAAATTATCTGCAATATAATGAGTAAGATAAGAATCTCCTGAGTCACTTGACTAAGGTTCTTTTTTTTTTCTTCGTTTTTTTGATGTGGCTTTTGACTGTGTTGTGGTGATGTTTTGAGTTTCTGGCTCGGTACGTACTATCACTCCCTTTACTATTTGTTATGGTCATGGCATTCCATTCGCTTAGTTTGAGTCTACGGCCCGCCATGTCCTGTATCTTCTGTCTAGACTTTTGTCTGTGTTGTGGGAGACGGGGCGTCCATTCCCTGAATAATGAGATTTTATAATCTTTATCTAATCGACAGAAACTGAAATCCCATTAGCAAAGATAAGGTAATACTCTCCTGGCCAAGAACAATATTTGGGCTTCAGGGGCTTCCGTTGGTCATACCTAAGAACACTACGAAGAACACCACGAGGACTGCTGCAAATTTGTAATATAAAAAAATGGAATTATTGGTCAGGTTACTTCACAAACATGGAGGTGTGGGCGCGTCCCGGGGATGTTGAGATTAATTAGGTATGGAAGGCGATTGGACGATTCACAAGGTTTACCGCCGAAATTGAGAGCTCGGGTCTGAGCGCGCCTTGTCTTTCTTGGTCGAATTGCTCGGTATGTCCCTAGGTATGTAGGTAGGTTACCTAGGCAGGTACCTAGGTATTTAATGACACCCTAACCCCTTTCCTCGACCCCTTTGGCGCGATTAACAAGTAACCTCGCCCCAAAGTTCCGAGGTATGAAATGTGGGGTGTTAAAAAGTTGTCCAACTCAGCAGGTCCAAATTCAGGGTTTGCATGGGTGGCGCACTCACGTGAGTGGTAACCAAAACATGTTGCCTGCGTGTGCGTGATGCAGCTAAAACCTGTTGACGCTGGCTTATCTTTCAACCACAATCGTCACACCATCCACGCACCAAAGGGGCACCGAAACAAAATAGACCGAAAGACTCTCTCCCGCACGAGTTACAACATTTGAGCTTCCTATTCTTCGGTTTCTTTTGTTGAAACACGCCACGATGTGGCTCATCGACACCTCCACGAAGCGGCTCAAGGACGTCCCAGACCCGGAACCCCAGTCCTATGCCATCCTCTCTCACACTTGGGCGGACGGCGAAGAGGTCAACTTCCAGGACTTTGCAGATCCAGATGTTGCCGAGAGCAAGCCAGGGTTTGCCAAGATCGCCCAGACGTGTCGACTAGCCCAAGAAAGGAACATCCCGTACGCGTGGGTTGACACTTGCTGTATCGACAAGTCCAGCAGTGCTGAACTCTCCGAGGCAATCAACTCCATGTTTCGATGGTACGCAGAATCCAAGGTGTGTTTTGCGTACTTGGCCGACCTACGGACCCCAAGCAATCGCGACTTCAGATATTGCAGGTGGTTCAGCCGCGGATGGACACTCCAGGAGCTGATTGCACCGCCCAACCTTGAATTCTACGATGCATCCTGGAAGCTCCGTGGGACAAAGGAATCTCTGATCTCATTCTTGGAGTCAGTTACGAAAATCGACGTCGAAGTCTTGCCCGACCCCAGCCTGCTTCCCAAGACACCCGTGGCTCGTCGTATGTCGTGGGCCGCCAACAGGGACACTTCCCGGATTGAAGACCGTGCCTACTCCCTCTTCGGAATTTTTTATATTCACCTACCTCTCATCTATGGCGAGGGGCCCAAAGCCTTCATCAGATTGCAAGAAGCCATTGCCCAGGACAGCACCGATCTCTCGCTCTTCGCCTGGACCTCCCCGCAGGAGCAACGTTACCGGGGAATCCTTGCAACCTCCCCAGATGAATTCGAGCATTGCAGCAGGATTGACCGCATCACATCGCCACTCGTCTTTCCAGTGAATTTCTCTTTGACCAACAAAGGCCTTACCATTCCTGCCAGCCATATCTTCCCTGGGACGGTGAAGGGAGGGGAACAAGAATATCTGATGTAATTGGAATGCGTCGATATGTCACGACAACAGATTGACGGTACCTACGGCGTTGTATGTATTCGGTTGGCCAAATGCTCACACAACTACGTTCTTCACAGTTTCAAGGACGCGGTTGTGGTCCCGAGGTCAGACCTCAAGAGAGAGACACCGACACCAAACTATGGGACTGTCCATATCCCCAAGCTTGTTCGAAAGGCCGACTCGGAGGCCTTAGTAATACGCCTCTCTGCCCGATTTGAGGTAAAGCTCCATAACAAGACGAAACTTGATGTTATCGTCCGCTCGTCTTCGCCAGGACATCTTTGGGAACCCGAAACCAATTCCTTCATCACTGAACGGCACAGAGACTTCAAGGCATCATTTGGCATTTCTATCAGTAGAGGGGTGTACAAAGAAATTCTCTCATCCCCACCTAAGGAAACCCCGTACAGACTGCCTTTTATGCGAGAACGAAAAGAAACTCAAGATTTGGACTGGCCTGAACTTATCAGGGTCAAAATAGGCCTCGAGGAGGACCACAACCTGAGAGAGTCGTCGGCGACACTCTCTGCGATACAAAATTTGGAGCTACAACCATGGGCAAATCTCGGTGACACGAAGCAGACCGTTACAATTACGCCGTCCGTCTTTGGCTACGGGGGCAACTATTATGCAAGGTACGCGGAATATCCCATAATGGAGGTGAACGAGCATGCCGTTGTGGCATCAGTTTCAACGGCAAAACGGACAGCTGGAGACTTGGAGTGTTATGAAGTCGTTTTAAGTCTTGATGAGAAGATTTGATTCGGATCTGCAAACGGGCGGACGGGCCGGAACGAATTTCCGTCGCGTCGTATCTCCCTATTAGGTTAGGAAAACGGGCGACCCTCCCCTTTAAAGGATGTGATATAACTTACAAAACACAGGGAGTCTCCGAAATCCATCCCCACACCGGAGAATCAGCGTCCACGACAGCATTCGTACCGGAAGCAACTTAAAAAGGCAGAAGGAACTCTCTGTGTGTAGTATAGCCCAAGCCCCACAAACTGCAGCTTCCCGTACTTCCTATTGCTGCGTGCTTTCTTAGTCCATGGCTTGTTGTCAAAGAGAGGTAAGCAAAAGAACCCTGCCCGCAGATTCACCGTTCTGGAGCGGCTTCAATCTTACCCCATACCCACCCAAAAACGTATAGCTTCGACGCCGCATGTAGTTGGTCGAGAAAGCCGAGACTGCCATCCGTCTCCTCTTTACGAACCCGTGGCCCACCGCTGTTCTTGTTACCGATAATGGGTCGACCGTGAAGCAACAGAGCGCCGCTTTGAGCGCCAGTCTCCAAGATCACGGCGGTGATGTGTGCACTGCAATTTCAGCGTCCACAGACAACATGCGTCCCCACAAGCCACATGGATATTAATTATGACTGAGTGGACGGGCTCGCTGATTACCTACTTACCTAGGCAGGTAACAACTTGAAGGCACTCGCTCCCCTTGCTATCACCAACACTGACGTCTGTATATAAAGGGGCACTTAATGACACGTGTAATTAGGTAACTGATAGAATTATTGCTGTTAGTTCTGGTGTTTATAACCAACAGACGCAAGTCGACTCCTTTCATATTCTAGTCCCATCAAAAGACAAACTGGTACTGAGTTGCTCAAAGTATGTTCACCAAACCATCAGCTGAATTAACTAATCTCGCCTGTGAGCATCAACACCTGTCCCTTTGGTAATTCATAGTTACATTCACTGCACATGCAATATGCCCCCCACCCCCTCTAGCTAGCCTATCTAAACCAAAAAGCCCCTTTCCATCAGTATACCTAGGTACCTAAGGTAGGTAGGTACAGTCGATATCGTACTCCCTAGGTCTAGTTTAAAGAAAACAACGCAGCCAGCAGACAATCACTCGACCTCAGGCTGCTGTGGTTCAAGTGCCGCGCGAGCCATACGTCGCTCGGGGATCCACTAGTCCGCAACCTCAATTACTAGGCTGCTGATTTCTCCTGCCTCATCCTCGGCGCTCGCCGCCGATCCCGACTCCCGGCGGCGTTCCTCAAGAAGCGCCAAGACCCTTTCGGGGAGCCTCTGGGCCACGTACTCCCTTCATTTCGTTGACCTAACGGGGGGCAGATCATTGTCAGTGTAGATGGAGGCTGGGGGTTTCACGTCGGGAAACAGGATCTTCTAGTCTAGAATCTCCTCCCACTGCCCGGCCTCGGTCTGCTGCCCCTGGCTGGACCCGGAACTTTGATCTTCTCCAGCTGGCTCGTCCGTCATGCCGGTGAGCCGGGGGCATGGGTCCCGGCTGGACCTTGCATTGCGGCTCCTTGAGCTGGTGCACGGCGAAGTAAGTACTTATTGTGGTAGAAGATGGCGTAGCACCGTGGGCAGGGGATGCAAGGCGGGTGTTTCCGCGCCAGGTGCTGCTTCACGTAATAGGGCATCTTGGACAGAAAGAGGTGGCCGCGCATTGCGGGGACTGTCGTGGGTTGCGTCAACCGTGCGTCTTGAACGGGATTTGTACTCGCCATGAGCCTGGGACCATTTTCATCGAGGACTCTTGGCCCATGGCTGGGGACTGATGTCGTCGACAACTTGAAAAAATAAATACATCTACATCCCATATCTATATATCCTATTGTATAGCTCGGGTGACTTGGGCAATCTTGAGCTACTTGAGTGGTATCGCAGGTCGACGAAGACAAATATTCCGCAGGATGTGGTCAGAGCTGAGCTGCATGTCCGGAGTGCCTTAGGCACCAAGTAAACGCCAATCGTCCACCTCTCCCGCCAGTATTTGACCATACCCAGGTAAGGTATTGTGAATTTTAACGAACTCTCACCTGAAGAAATATTCTAATTCTGTCCCCGCATTGCATCCAAGTACCGGCCTCTCCTCAGAACGGCCATGTTCTGCTCGTCTCCTAGATTGCAGGTTTTGAATATATTTAATTTCGGGTAGGTCGTCAAGTTTTTTTTTTTTTTGCGGTTTTATAGCCTCATCCTTGTAATTATTTACAATATTTACTTTGGTTAAAAGTCTTATCGGGTTAAAGTTTACTTACCTTTGCAGAGTTTATTAACTTGGAATAACTAGATACGATTAATCTCCATCCCCCACTAGTACACCTATAGAGAAAAAGTTTGTGTGCAACTACCCATTTCCCACCAAAACTTAGCAAGTTCAGATCTTCCAAAGAGCTACCACCTTATGATTAGAAAATGAAAGAAAATTCCACTTACTATATAATCCAACAGTCTTTCGTTTTGCCTCTTCAGAATTATATTTTCGCTTTTTAAAAGTAACTTATATGAGTTTAAAATCTCGAAAATATGAAAATATTACTTGTTAGGGGCTTCGTCTCATCGCGGGGCAGCTAGTATTTTATTCATTCCGACGAGTTTAAACTAGTTCTCTTACTTTTATATATACTGAGAAAGTGTTCTTTGCTGTGAAAAGAATTAGAATTCAAAATTGAGTATATCACAATTTTCTCGGAATTTAAAGGATATAGCTAAATACGTTACAAGCTTTTGAAAAGGGTGCATTTAAACCGCGGCGCTCGCCGACAGAAGCAAAAGGAAACCCGCGAGCCACACTCCCTGTGATTAGAACGAGGCTGTGATCGTCGAAACGAAAAAGACGCATTGAAAGAAGCTCTCCCTCGATGGCGAAGATCGTCGGGAGCCCATTGGTTAATACCTACCTATCTTAGTTTGCCAAAGGAACGCAGTTCATCCCGATTAGTTCTAGACCTAGTCCCTCATTTCAATACGTGGAAGCTCCGTCTACCACAACACACCACAAACCCAAACAGAGACAAAAGAAAGGGCGAGCCGTATGTTCAAGTAAAGAATGGAATATTGTAATCGTAACAATAAAAAAGGGACTGACTGACTGACTGGCTGGCTTAATATTTGGTCCCTCGATCTCATCTCATTTTAACTCAAGCATGACACGATCCGTCCTGACTCGGATCCAATCACCAGCTTGCCCTATTTTGACCACTCGCACTCTGCAACACAAACTCTGCAACACAAACTCTGCAACCACACACTCTGCACCACCTGAGTTCAACTTCCCTCCAAAACTGTTAGGGGCAAGATGAAGTTCCTCAAGAAGATTGCCACAAAGCTGGGTAAAAAGACCTACGGCATGGCTACCGAAACGGCAGACACCCCCACCGCCAATGCTGCCGGAGTCCCGTGGAGCTGCCGGAGTGGGCGATTTCCTGGGTCATGACACCAATAACCAAAAACCTCAAAGTCAGTACAATCTGGTATTCCTATCCATGTCTCCATTACCTAGTTAAATTCATGATATATTTATACTTACCTGCCCAGATTTTACCACCCGCAACAAGATTAAGATGCCAAAGAAGCCAACGAAGCCATACATATGCCCGAAGCTGGGGGCGGAGTAATAGGTGTGTCAGGTGCTGAAGAGGGGTTGGCAGGAACAAACTCGTCGCCGGACATCCCGAGTTTCTATATGGAAACCTTCATTCGGGAAGAGAGATCTTGCATTATATTGGAGGCCGAGTCACCGCTATTGTTATAGCGGAGTTAATTAGCTCGTCTTCACTAAACTGTTCCTATCTTCAGTCTTCGCTTAAGGCTCTGTGAAAACCTGGTCGTGTTATTGCGCCTCTCCGGATCTACTAGACTTAAGGACCAAGATTTACAATATATTCTACGGTCTTCGAGTCAATAAAAGTCAATGCTGAGTCCTCCTCTCTCATCTCTGTCTCGTATCTTAACCGAGGCTCTCCCCTGCCAAAAAAGAAAACCCCAACCACTAACGTTGAACTGCTGCGCAGAATCAGATATCTGTAACTACTGGGCCTGTAGCTCAACACACAGGATACGTGCCCAGCATGGCCTTGCGCTTGCGCAGTAGCTGATCTTGGATCAGCTTCGGGATACTCCTGGGAAGCTCCTGCATGATCTCGTCAAGCAGCTTCTTGTCCATCTGGGGCATGTTCCCCTCGACGTTCATCTTCTCCATCTCGTCCTTGATGGTAACCATGATATCGGACATGGTGTTTTTTACGGCCAAGGATAGAGGCTAATTAGAGAAGAGCCCAACAGTTAATTAGCATGCTCCGATGACCCTTTGAACGAGAAAAGCTTACATCCAGGTAAAGCTCGCGAATCTTGTTGTACCTCTTCGCCAGGCGGTTCTCGGAGATGTCAGCACCCAGCTGAGTCTTGATGGCTTCCGAGATATCGGCATACGACAGTCCGGTTTGCTTGAGCGTCATGAGGATGTTGTCTTGATCCTGAGTCCAGCCGTCTCTGGGAAGTTTGGCGTTCGGCTTGAGGGGGAGTGGTGGAAAGAACACGTCTGATGGCATGACTGGGACACCATCTCCATGACCGCTTCCCTCGGCTTGCCAAAATGGCTGGGATGGTTCTGTAACGGAGCCTACGGCGCCTCCCATGTCGTAGTGAACGTTGCTGGGCATGTTGTTGAAAGAAGGCGCAGAGGATGCCCAGGAATTGTAAAATCCAATGGCGTCGTCTTGACCAGTGAATGTAGGGGCCAATGGACCTGGAGGAGCAGCAGGGAGTTGAGGAGGCGAAATCATGCCGTGGATGGAGGACATCTGTCCGCAAAAATCAAAGGAGCCAGAGATGTCCTCCCCATGACGATGGCCATCGCCACCCGAAGCCCGATAGTCCTTCTTGTTCATTTTGCCTATTATTTGTCAACCTTGTAGTCCACGGGAAGCTCCGTGGGGTTGGTGAAGGTTGTTACTTTTTGGGGGCTCTGAGGCGATGAAAGTATCGAGCCTTTGGAATGGTGAAATAAATTATAACAAGACCACAGGCGACCGTTGCGGCTGCGGTAAATTATTAGGGCGGGAAATGGATGTCATGGGAATGGCATCCTATTCAATTTATTCCAGCTTTACGGTTCACACTCACACCAGCTTCCAAAGTGTGCCCGCGGCCCGGGTCGCACTGGACTGTGGAATGGCTTCGAGCAGGCTTCATGCGACGTATGAAAATGTGGCAGTACATACCCTGCGTGTCCACACACTGAACGACGAATTTTGAGGCTGAGCACATCACTGAAATATTAAGGCGGACTGGTTCCATCGGTGGAAAGTGATGTCGGAGGGGCTGTGCCCCTCGCTGGCTTCGAGCCAGATCGAAGCCGCCTGAAGCCTGCATTACGCCTCTCCAAGGCATTCTACAGAGTATGTTTTGCGACCCAAACAAAACTCCACCCGGTTTCGGGTTGTAGTAAAGTCATCTGTTTCCAACACCGACAATAAATATCTGGGTTTTTCTTATCCATGATCAGTCTCACCAAGCCCACTGTCAACATCCCCTCAGAATCCCCCCGCTGTATAACATTTTCAGCGATTTCCTTGGGCAACACAATACAATACGGGACAGCATGCCTTCCTCAAGCTCGACTTCTCAGCCCCATGGCAATAGCCACAAAACTCCAGGAGTGGAAATGGTTTGGAGAAACTTGATTCACCTTAGAAATGAAACACAAATCAGCTAACATTAAAACAGTTCATCCAACTACTCCTCGCGCGGGCTTCTCCTCGCATCGATGAAATTGTGAGCAAGGAGCTCGAGCGGATCTGGACTTGCTACAATTGCGCAACTTGCACTCCGGAGCGACTGAGGGATTCGAAGTAGTAAAGGGACAAGAGCAGGACAGATGCTATAACAACACGTTGAGCTCGTTTTGCCATGGGTTTACCAGAAATACGTCTTCTTTGGGTCTACCTAGTCACCCAAGATAGCGTGAGAAGTCAGTACGAAGACACATAACTTGTTAAAGCATAACCGCGCAAGCGGTCTAGGTTGATGACGGGAATACTTTGGAGTTTTTCAATTGTCAACTTTGCGTCTGTTGGCCACAAACACACGAGAGGAGGATAGACTTGCATTTGAACAAAACTATTCAATCACTTTATTTTCCCATCTCCGTCACCAAACACTGACTGAACGAACGGCCACCTTCGGCAACGCTTATCCGTGCACCGTAAACTTGTCATATTCGTAGTCAACGAGCCCAAGGTATCAAGGAGTATTCTCGACCTCATTATATGCCCTCGTACTGAATCTTCTCACGCATACCCCAGGCTCCAAAATGTCTCAATATTTTCTCCACTATCCGCATCCACAAACTCATGATGGGGCCTGATAGTTACATTATCGCCATGAATCTCCGCAACCGCACCCGACACACTTGGGTCTGCCACAAAGTCCGCCACGCCGCGGATGAGAGTCGACATGGGAGTCACCACCATGTGCTTGAAGAGTGTCTTGTCAGGGGCGATGTTTGTGTCTGCACATGAAAACAAAACCGTTAGTCATTGTACCAAAGTGAAAGAAAAAAGAAGAAGACATACCTAGCACCGCAGGCGCAAGGGCGTTGATCTGAATATTGGCCCTCTCGATAATCCTCGCTGTCGACCGAACCAGACCGACAACGCCAAACTTGGACGTCGCGTACAGCGGCGCAACAGGGAGCGGATATAGCCCAGCGTTGGACGCGGTGCAGATGATCGCGCCCCTGGAGGATCCGTCTTGGGTCAGGGGGTTCTTGTTCATGTAGTGAACCGCCAACTTGACCGCTAATTAATGTACGTAATATCAGCCCTCTGGACCATGAGTGGGTATGAACTTCACTCACAGTAAATAACCCCTACCAGATTGATGTCAATCACCTTCAGCTTGGGCTGTGATGGGGTATCCTCTTTGAGATCCACCAGACTGGAAACGCCTTGCTCCGAGATCCCCGCGTTGGCCATGACAATGTCAATTCTCTCCCCCTGTTCATGGTAGACGTCCTTGAACACAGCTGCTTGCTCATCCCAGGAGGAGACATCGCACTTTTTGAATGATACAGTCGCCTGGGGATACTCGGCTGCCACTTCAGCGGCAGTTGTTGGCCCCGAGCTGGCGTTGACGTCTAGGATCGCGACGCGGTGGCCTTGGGATGCAAAGTGACGGCTCATGGCTAGCCCGATGCCGCTGGCGCCGCCCGTGACGATGACGGATTTGCGCGAGCTGGTTCCGTTGGTTCCGGAAACCATGTTGACGGCGGCAAGTTTGATGAATAATTATGGAAATGGTTTCACACACAAGTTCAACTTCGGACTTTCTCGAGGTGTATTTGGGTACCTAGACTAGCCTTGGTGGTCGAATTTGATGGTTCAGATGGTCAAAATGCGCCAACATCAACATATTAGATAGACAACAGAACAGAACAGAGCACTTAATATCGACACTTTAAGTCATCCCCTTTCATAAAAACAAAATGGTAGACACGTTAAAGGTCGTCCCGGAAATGTCGTCTCCGCATAGCGGCATTTGGCGATCAGCCTCCACCGGCACAGCCAAGACGGGAATACTTCTCATCCCCCGACCCCGCATGGGACTAGAGTGGGCCACCCACTCTCGGCAGTTGAGGAGACGCGTTCTCACCCAGGCACTCGGGTCTCTTGATCCCGGGTTGTTCGGGGTCGGGGTCATGTTTGGGGGTTTAAATACTATTTTGACTACACTGGCCATTCCTTTGCTCAATCGACTCAGGGGCTCATACCAGGTTCATCCATCGACTTCACCATGGCGGAGATAGTTTTCTCAGAGACGGAAGCGCAGCTGCTGAAGGGAAAGGTTGTTGTCATTACAGGTACGTAACAGCTTTGTTTTTGGCATTTCCCAACTTCCCGCATATGTCTGGTAATTATGTTGACAATTTATCATAATTACATGTATCTAGGCGGAGCTCAAGGAATAGGGGCAGCCACGGTGGCCTTACTCCACGCCCTTGGCTCACATGTTTTCTTTGGCGACTGGGATCAAACCCACGGACAGAGACTCGAAGCCGACTTGCAGGCAAAAGGAAGCGACAATGGCGGCTCTGTACATTTCAGCCAGCTCGATGTACGAAGCTACCTGTCTCAACTCGCACTCTTTGACACCGCGTATCAGAAACACAACCGTGTCGACGTTGCAATCTCATGCGCCGCCGTCAAAGAGCCTGCAGGCTGGTTTGAGCCTGAAGTCCTTGATCTCGAGACGGTCAGAAAGGTATTTCGCACATCCGTTTTCACTTGTTGGCAGGTCTTTCCTCTCAACTGCTGATGACTCCAACAGGAACCGACCCCTATCAATGACTCGTTAGAGATCAACCTCACCAGCGTCCTTGGCTTCTCACGCATCGCGCTTGCGTACATGAAAGCCAGCAGTGCAGAAGACGACCAATTTTCCAAGTCCATCGTCCTCGTCTCTTCCATCGCCGGTATCACCGAAGCACCGGGACTATTTGCCTACTCGGCCGCCAAGCACGGCGTGATCGGGCTAATGCGTGCTCTTCGACCGTGGTATGCCGCCCCATTTACATCTAACTACCGAGTTTACCTGGCTTCCGGGACTAACACTCCCCCCCCCCCTAATTTAGGGCTCCTGTTAAATACGCTGTCCGCGTCAACGCCATCTGCCCCTGGGCAACCGATACCCAACTGCTTTCAGGGGTCAAAGACCGCTGGGTCGCCGAGAAGATGCCCATCAACACGCCGACGTGTGTGGCAAAGCAAATCACCCAGTGCGCGGCATCGCCATCCTTGAACGGCAAGGCGGTGTTTGTCACTGGCGGACGGGGATTTGATACGGAGGAGGGTGTCGAAAAGACGCAGCCGCTGTGGATGGGAGAGAAGAACGCGGCGGATTTTGAAAAGGGGCAGAGGATTTTGGGGCTGGTAAGTCAAGTTTTATCTTTTCCCCCTTTCTTTTTTGAGTTTTCAAGGTTGGATATGAAGGGGTATACTAACAACGAAATAGGGAGATGACTGGACACGTGACGAGTAGTGAGTAAAAGACTTAAAAGGGATTCAGATTCATGACAGTTGACAAGATGTCGGGTATTTAATCCAGCGGGGTGAGGTGCCTCTAAATTTCAGACCTAATAAACTGCATAGGTTACGATCAAGATAGCCGAACAGATGCCAGGAAATAAGAGGCTCGATTTAATGTAATTCTCTACGCAGCGGCCGAGTTAATTAATTAGTAATTATGCGTCAGTCAAGCGAATTAAGTCATTCTGTGCAAAATGCCTTTCAGGAATGGCCTCGAGATTCGCAACACTGCAATTTTAGCCTCTAATTAGAATACGACGGAGACGACATTTATAAGCAACTCCATTGTTGGACTTGGGGCAATTGACGTCACCAATGCACTGCAATCTTGGCCCCCAGGAAAGAGACGAGTTGGTTACACTTAAATTAACTGTATTTTGCGATCCTCGTATCCTCTCAAAAAAATACAGAGGAAATAAGGCAGTGGTCTGACTGGTCAATATCTGAAACATGCTCGAGCTTGCACTGCAATTTTAGCCCCCACGAAGCATATATGCATCGACGTGAGAATTGGTCATTAATTAGAACAAGCTCCAATTCCACGAATAGTAAGAATAACACAATTCCCATACAAAAGAGGGGAGTTCCAGTTGCTGTCATAATATATAGTTATGCCCACTTATGCTACGATGCGTTTCATTTTTAATGAAGAGAGATGTCAAAGTGTGCTGAAAAATAGCTGGTTCTTACCTTTAGTAAATTACACCAACTCATATTACAAGCCTCATCACCATTCCAGTCTCGCCAGAGGAGTCTGCTTCCAATGGCTTTATATTACAAGTTCGAGGGCGAAGGGCGAAGGGCCAACAGAAAAAGCTATACTCCATAACTAGTCCTTGATGATATACCTCAGGCGTCGCGCGACCTGCGTGCTTGGTGCCAGGGCAGCTTCTGTCCATCAAAAGACACGGCGAAGAGCCTCAGATGCTCTCCCATTTTTTCCTCTCATCGATACTATTATTGAATATTGCATCCATCTACGCTTAGTAGTATAGGATGCCCCTTCATTTTAGGCCGAGCCCCCGTACAAATTCCTACGAGGCCCCACAGTTCGCACCGAGCTGTGGGGCTGCACTGCAATTTTAAACCCCGTCTCACCCATAAGTTAGTTAACTGACGTGTGTGATTTGAGTTCAGCACCACACACACAAACACACACAGAGCCTGTTAACTTGGTGAGACCGGAATATATATGTTAGCTAGAGCCTCAGAGCATTGCAATTTTAGCCACCACGAAGGACATGCATGCGTCTCTTACAGACGGCTGTTATCGGCCCCCAAGTTTGCCAAGTGCATATCTACCACGGTTTACATCCACGATCGAACTCACAAGTCACTCCATTCCACTCTTTCTCATCACCGACACTACCATCCTATTCCATCACCTTTATCAGCAACTCATCGTGAAGGAATGTAATCGTCTCTCATTTCTCATCAGACCTAAAACGTTATGTACGCGTTACTCACACATTGCGTGACCACCTACACACGCTCATACCACCTTGCATGATACCCTCTCCCCATTTACCAAGTTTATGTTATGCCATGCCTCTACTTGTTCTATTCCCATCCCTCAAGTAACGCAGAAAGAAGCACCGATCCATCCTCATTTCGTTAAGTATTATTTATATACAACAGCCTTACACACCACATCCGCCAATACCGATGTGGACTCTTCTCTGATACCGTCTCAAGACTGAGGATAGCCAAATAACCATCGCGGTCCTCCTAAAACCATTTGTTTACAAAGAAGCTCTCCGAGATTTACATCACCACCTGAAAACGTCAGCACCATAGTCAACACACATGTAGAAAAAGCAGCACTTACGCAATCACCCTCATGCTTGCCCTGCGGAATGCCCATCTCTTCGAAAGTTGCAGGCCCCTGACCCATAGTCTTTCCATCCGGATGGTCCGTCGGGACATGAGGCTTCGCGGCCGGGCGAGCCGGAGCACCGTGGCCTGGCAGTTTAGTCGTGCTCGCAACGCTCGGTGTCGGTGTGACAGTGCCGGAGGGGGGACCCTGAGAAGCCGTTGAGTACGTGCGTCCAGTCTGTGCTGGCGGCGCGCTAGACCGCCCGCCCGCCATACTCTCCAGCTGACCTGGCCTGGTCTTGGGAGGCATCGACCCGGTGGACGGTAATCTTCCGTGACCAGGACCGTAGCTGTCTACCCTGTCTGGCTGCAGGTTACCGTTACTAACCGAACCAGACAGGCGACTGTTGGCAGGCGGAGGGCCAGCACCGTAGCGGTCGTATCGATCGTAGGTATCACTGACTGGTCGGCTGGCTGTCCTTGAGCCGTACTCTCGCCCAGGCTGCCCACCAGGACCAACAGGCCCGCCAAGGGTGGGCTGTGAAGCGTAGCCAGCCGGCGGCGGCTGTTGGCCGTATGGGGGACCTGGCGGCTTTTGTAGTCCTGGCGGGGGACTGCTAACGTTGGGGTTGTACTTCTGCAGCCGGTTCCGGTTCGGGTCGCCAACGGGGGCAGCTCCAGCGGGCACGGTGACACCAGGCCCAACACTTGCTGCTCCTACTCGCTGACTTGGCAGATTATGTTGCGACTGCTGCCATTGAGGAGCCTCGTTCCTATACTCCTGCCTGGGGGGACCGGCGCTGGGTTGCCTATAACCCTGGGGCAGTTGCGGTTGCCAGCCAGCCCCTGAAGGCGGGTTAGGAGGATACGAGCCACGGTCAGGTCCTGGCTGGCTCGGTGGAGGTCCAGAACTACTCGACAGAGGGCGAATACCGAAAGCACTGCCAGGTCGATCGGCGTGTGGTCCAGTAGAGAGGCGAGTAGCGGGATTGTATTGTTGCGATGGTGGCCGTTGAGGAGGCGTATCGTCTTCGGGATACGGGGCAACTGACTTTGGTCTAAGGTTGAGCGCTTCTGGTCTATCGCTTAGGGGGTAAGGTGCGGTTGACTTGGGCCGCATGGCAAGGTTTTGGTCGATATTGAGTTGGAAAGCAGGAGGCCGCGAGGCGATCATGGTGTGTGGCCGCTCAGGGTCAGGGAAGTCAATCGTATCTTCAACCTCTGTTGGCTCATGACGCGGAGACGGTTGTTGGGCAAAGGGATACCTACCTTCAACAGGTGTTGTAGTCCCCGACTCGCTCAGAGTCGGGAGGACGGCTGCAGGTTTGGAAAATCGCTCTGGACGCTTTCCGCGCTGCGACCCATGCTGCGACTTGATTCGCGTCAGCGTTGTTGTCTCGTGGTCCTGCTTGGTTAGTGTCTTTGACTGGCTCAGAGAATCGATTCTCTGCTTCGCGTCGGTATTCCCATGTTCCGCTGCCTGCTCGTACCATCTCCGCGCCTCTCGAATGTCTTTCGGAACATGGATGCCAATCTCATAGTAATATCCCATGGCGAACTCGCCTGTCGCTAGACCGGAGTCAGCGGCCTCTTGGGCATACTTGAAGGCCAGAGCCTCGTTCTTGGGGAAAACGTCTTCGAATCCGAACAAGAACCATCGGCTCACACCTAACGCTGCTTCGGGCTGCCCTTGACGCGCCGCGAGGCCATAGTAATGAAGCGAGTATGCAGGATTGAAGTCGCAGCCCAGTTGGCTCAGTTCGTATGCCTGGCCCATTTTCAGCTGCGCCTTGGAGAAGCCGAGATATGCTGCCTTCTCGATGTACTGTCGAGCCACTGGAAGTTCGCATGGCAAGAGAGTGTCGGGGATGGTAATGTCGGGCAGCTCTCTGGCAATAAGCATGCCGTAGACGTAAGCCCCTTGCGGGGCATCCTCGTCTGCTGTGTCGGCGGCCGTTTGGATCAACTCCAGCCCCTGCAAATAATCCCTCTGGTGGCCGTGCTGCCCCATGAGATACATCATGCCCAGCCGGTAATTCGACGCCGAGTCGTTCCTCTCGATGCCGAGTTGGTAGTGTTTGAGAGCGTTCGGAATGTCGTTGGAGAGTTCGTAGAGCATGCCCATCCGGTATTCGGCCCGACCATTTCCAAATTTTGCGGCCTTCTTGTAGTAGGCATACGCCTCCCTCTTGTCTTCGCGGAACCCAAACTTTCCAAACTCAAGCCACTTGCCCCTCATAAAGGTGGCCTCGGGGTGGTCTTGGTCAGACAGGTAGCTGAGGATGTTGATGGCGTCGACGCGCAGTTCGTGCTCCGTCTTTGGTGTCGAGGGGCGGTCCCTGCCTTTCCCGGTCCGCTTCCACTCTCTGGCCTGCGCATCCTGGGACACCTCAACCCACGAGAGGGTATCCCGAGCCCATGTAACTTGCATTGAGACATTGTTGGAGTGGAGGACCAAGGCGCGCGCCTGCCACAGGATGCCCTCCTTTTCGTCATCGCTCGGGGGGATGTTCTCGCCCTTGATCTTGGGGAACGGCGAGAATGAGGGCGCGTCCATCGCTGAGAGTCCAGCGCCGGTGCTCTGGACCGGAAAGGGCTTGAAACTATATGCGCGATTGAAGTCAGCGGGGTTGATCCCCCGTAAGCGTTGGGCGCCAACAGTGTTTGGCGGGCACTCGCAGGCACTTACGATTTATCTTCGGCGCCTTGGGTCGATTCTCTTCTCGGGGCGGCTTCACGGGCTTCAAGTTCCATGCGTTGTAGGTCCTCTTGCATGTTCTGGGGCACCTCTGGCATTACCCTATAAAAATTAAAGCGACGGTGTCAGCCCAGCCTCCATTCAGCTCCAACCCGCAGCTGAGCCTCGCCGCGCCAATCCTCCCAGTACGTTTTTTAATGTTTGACGCGTGGCGCAAATGATGCGAGAGACGATCCCGGCTCGGAGACACAAGGAGAATTATCAATCAACTTACCGCTGAGGGGCAGGCGCAATGACCTCGGGCATGTAATAATCATCGAAACCTCCGGGAACAAACGTTGCGCGTAGTTGCGACATGTTGTCGGTGGGCTGTTTGGCAGGTGGCTGCTGGCCTGAACCTGCATAAATGGACCAGAAATAAGCAGTTAGCACAAGCTCCCCAATCCAGATCCCGCTTTGCTGCACGGCCCAGTGAAAACTAGAGGTAAAACACGTTTCTTCCCCCGCTCTTCGTCTTTCGTCTCAGAACCGGTGGCCTCGGTGCTGGGGAGGGTCGCTCGGGTCGAGGGGTATTGGAGGGGTCGAGAGAAATGAGGGGCAGCAACTCAACGGGAGGGCCGCCAAGAGTGGGTTTTGGCGAGATGGCTGATGTCCCTAGAGACGATGGAAATTGGATGCTGTTCCCCGAGACCAAGACCCAAATTCCAACCGTAGGTCGGTGGAGCAAATGCGACGGTAGCGGCGAGTAATGAGGCACCTGGTTTCGGGCAGGCTAGGTGTCGTGGGGGAAGACCTCTTGTGCTGAGCCACTGCCGAACAAAAGATGGACCTGGAACTCGGTCCCTCAAGCAGCAACCAGAGGCCAAGTCTAGGCACCTGTCAGGCCTGGTTTTGCCGACAGCGGATGCTGGCTGGGCCGGATGTGTGCGACTTGAAGGTGAGGCCCGTTGTCGGCCCAGGTTTGACTTTTGGCTGGCTGGCTGGCTGGCTGAATGGATGGAATTCGGCCGCGAGGAGAAAGAGAGTTCTTATTTCTTTTCGATCGTTCTCGAAAGGAGGTCGGGTGTGATGTGACGCTGCGCCCCTCGCTCACGGCTTCTCTTACTGTTGTTGTGTGTGCTGTGTGCTGTGGACTGCTGGACCCCTCAACTCTACGGACGCCAACCCCGCACACCCAAGACCCCAGGCCGACCATTCATACATTTTGTCCTGCAGAATATGATAAAAATGATACGTACCTACTGACGGGAGGGCTGCAGAACCCGTGTGGTCGCCTTGGGCATCAGAGGACTGCCCCACGAATGCCATGTACGGCCTGCTGCTCCAGGATGTGGTCATCTTGGCGATTGGCGATTGGCGATGGTGCTAATTGATGACAGGGCGGGTGGGGTGCAGGACGGCTGCGCCAGAAGTCATGCTTGGTACAGTTTGTAGGTAGTGCTCATCCCAACATGGGCACGTTGTCGATCTGATGTGAACAACGACAAACAGATTCGTTCAGAAGCGTCGCCGACAGATATTTCGACATGGGGAGATGGGAGATAAAGGAAGGATGCGACTTCCGCAAGGGGACAGATGGTTGGTCTCCCAAGATGCTGCAAATTGAATGGAAGGAAGGAATGCTGGGTTGACGAGCACGGGAGGCAGCAGCAGAGTAACCCTTATGGAATGAGTTAATAAAACATTTGCATCACTGCCAGGGACCGACTGCGGCGAAGCTAAAGCCAATATCTAAGATTGAAGCCGTGGAAACAATGGATGCAATGGAAGCCCGTCCCGAGTCTTGTAGCACACAAACAAGCATTGCATGGCCAGCTCGTTAGGGGGTGTGCCAACTAGCTGCACGCCATTGCCGCTTTGTGTTCAGGTCTGGCGGCTTTGGGGTTGGCAAGACGCACCAACCATCAAGTGCGCCTTGTTCTAGCCCTCAACCAGAAGTGCCAGCTGATCCGCACATGCTGGTGTCTAGTGCACTGCATAGTCAGTGATAGTGTTGAATGAAAAGGCAATAATAAAGCCAGCCCCAGCAAGTTTTGTCTTTCAGGTCTCCTGGTTGCAACAGGGGCGGTGGCAGCTCCGCCACGCCACAGTTCTTCGAGAGCGTTTCTATTTTGGAGAGTGCGGAACCGTCTCCTGATCCATCACATGGATGGCAGCTGATGGGTTTACCGAGTTAAGGAAGCACCAAGTACAGTACACCCTCAAGACCTATCCTCGCCCTCAGGAAGGCATTTGCGCATGTTGTGCATGGGTTGGGCATCAACAGTGAGTTGGAGCTCGCTTCATTCCAAGGATCGAACCGCTTGTAGATTAGTGTTTGTCACACTTACAATTGTCAAGGGGGGTTGACTTCAAGAGCTCCTTGGCTGCTGGGACCTGTGTGAGGCGGAGTTCCACGACCTGGAAGAAGCTTTTGCTCGCGTGTTCTTTGTTGGCACGGCCGGCATGCTAAACTAAACAATAAGGGAAAGATTGCGAAAGCATGCGCGACAATACACCGCAGCGCCCCTGGGCTCACCTGTTCGCATGGGTTTCCTCAAAAAGTCGGGAAGTCGGGAGAGTCTTTTTGTTGTTATGCCAAAGCCCCCCAGTTATACCGACAGCTGTCGGAAGGACGAGATCCAGCCTGAGGCCACGAAGGTCGGTAATAACACGGTATGTACACTGTCCACCGTCTCCGTTGGGTCTTTTTATATCCTCCTCATCAGCCGGGTCGTCCAAGAGCACCCATATCGCGGCGACAAGATCGGGGAAGCTTGACGATGATGTATCAGCATGGTTTCCATTTCCCGACGCACAGCCAAGCAGTGACATCATCTCGGTTGGCCATGAGGAAGGTGGTTGGGTGGGTCTAAATTCAGTGAGACTCTTCAGGGCGAGAAAAAAGAAAAGAAGAAATAATGTATAGAAGAGGGGCGGAAGTAGGAGCTCTGAATGTCGTGGTACAGGGAAAAAGTTTTTTCAATGAAAGATCATTCACATCGGCGGAAGACGGATGTCAGTGAGAGCCGTTTTAATGGGGCCCGATAAAGTTTTATTGAGTCCCTTGAGCATTGCCGCCAACTTCGTGGCAAAGTAAATTAGACGTAAAGAACAAGAAAAAACAACGATTAAGGGTTTGTCCCACGTCTTCAACCACCATTTAAATTTAATTTTTTTTGAGCCAGAGAAATTGTAACTAGAGCGTGGTTGCAAACCGAGTTTGACACGCTTTGATGCAGACGGCTTTTATAAGCTGGACTTGAAGCAGAAGAAAGGGTCGCCACGCCAGTGTTATGGTTATGCTCCTTCTAAGTCACAGAGGAGCTTTGACGATGATGAGCAGTGAGAGCGCTCATGCCATCGCTATTTTGTTACTTAGAAGGCATAGCGGGAGGTCCTGAATGCCACAAGTGCGTTGAAGTTCCTACCCCACATTATGTTGATGCATAGAATTAGGGATGTAGGTTGTTCATGAGTTTGAGATGAAAGCCCAGGCAGTAGGCACTGTAATTCACGAGACAAAAGTCTGACAGGTGCTGCCGGCCCGATTCCTTGAGAAAGCACCATCCCTACCGGCCCCACTCGCGCCTTACCCACCCACAAGCTGAACTGGCAGCCCAGAAGAACGTCACCCTTTCAGCCTGGTCCGTTCGGGATTCGAAATCCAACAGCCCAGCCAGCCAGCCTCACCGTAAACCTCCATTACCGACCACCACCACCAAAGTCTCCCAGATTCGCATCAAACAAACCACCATAATTTTGCCAACAGCGGAACGTTACTCAATTCGGCGCAATCACACCACGAAACATCTCTCTCCTTGACACCAAACAGAAGCAGAAGCTCCGACAGGACAGCACAGCACAGCACAGTAACGATGGCGGAACGACAGCTCACCCAGATCCTCACGCAACTCAAGTCGCAATCCTCCTCGCTGAGCTACGCCGACGCAGCGTCCCTCCTCTCCAAAGCAAAGCTCCTCCTCCTCCAACTCAACGCTTTGACGCCGTCTCCCTCAACCCCCCAACCCTTGCTCGCCTTGGCCCGCGAAACCTACGAGCAAGGCGCCCTCGCCTCGATCCGCGCCCGCAACCCCGAGGCCTTCACGCGCTATGTCTCCCAACTGTCCGCGTTCTACGAGCTGCCCGCCAACGTCCTCCCGCCCAACGCCGCCGAGCAGAGCAAAGTCACCGGCCTGTACCTGCTGCTCCTGCTGACGCAGGGCAAGTACGCCGAGTTCCACAGCGAGCTGGAGGGCCTCGCGGCGCGCGCGGCCAACACGTCCGACATTGAGGGGAACCAGTACCTGGGGTACCCGATCCGGCTGGAGCGGTGGCTGATGGAGGGCAGCTACGACCGCGTGTGGCGCGCCATGAAGCAGGGCGAGACGCCGTGCGAGGAGTACGGAGTGTTTTCAGAGGTCAGTCATATCCCCCTCCCCACCACCCCCTTTCTCTCTTCTTCCACTCCATTCTCAAATACTAACCCAACTTACCATTAAATATAGATCCTGCGCTCGCAAATCCGAAACGAAATCGCGTCGTCTAGCGAGCGCGCTTACCCGTCCCTCCCCCTGTCCTCCACCAAATCCCTACTCTTCCTCGACTCGGAAGGCGCAGTGGTCGAGTTCGCGCGGAGCCGGAACTGGACCATCAAGGACGGGCAAATCATATTCCCCGCGGCGGGGGCAGTTACCGAGGCGGGAGGCGAAGAGGGCGCTGAGCACGAGCAGGAGGTCAGCCAGATGGTGATTGAGAACGCGCTGGGCTATGCGCGCACGCTTGAGACGATTGTGTAAAAGACATCCGGTCTGGGATTACTTGGCAACTTGGACATGAATGGAGGACCAGGCGAGAGAGAGAGAGAGAGTGAGAGAGCAACAGCAACCAAACAGCCATGGGGCATGTTGGAGCAAGTTGCCTGTATAAGTATGGCTTAGATCATCATGATGGATGGCAGCTGAGCAAGGAGCAAGGACAGAGGAATAAACAAGCGGTGCGTCAACCAAACAGGCACACAGGTGGGAAAATGAACTTGCAAACCTTCGACAAAAGGCCTGTTCTTCGCTGCAACTAACATAACTAAAGTCATACTCCACATGATTCAGACAATATGCCCACCCTGCACCTCATCTTGTGTAAATCGGCTGGCTATTCTAAAAGACTCTGTCTGACTTTTTCCTGCCATGCCCGTGAATCTTTCTTCACGCACCAAATCACCCAATCACTTAGTCGTGGCGCCAATTTATAACATCATTACAACTAGCTTTTGCCCAGACAAATACTCTATCACACTCAAGCAAACAACTTCAGTCCGCTTCCGTGCTTGCCCACCTCGCAGACTCCGCACACCGCACATACTGTGCCCTTGTACTTGGTGTGATACTTGGATCCGTCAAACGCGCACTCCTCAAACGAGGTGCCACTGTAGATGGGCGTATGGCTGGCAGCGCAGACCTCGAATTCCGCGAACTGGTCGAATTCGATCTCGACCGCATCGTGGGGGTTGCGCTCGCACTGCGCCTTTATCTTCCTGGCCTGTACGTTTCATGTTAGCTTCCATCAAGTAGTATAACGTGTCAGGGAATGATGGAGTGCTTACGCTGTCCAAGATCTTGGCCGCTCCTCCGTTTGCCAATATCCTGTTGGCAAAGCTTAATGCTGTGTTGTAGTTCTTGCTCCGCACGGCGAGGTTCATCGCATTGAGCAACGCAAGCTGGCGATGTGGCACTTCAATCTTAGGAATTGTAAAGTACGCAGACATCTCCAAACTCCGCTTTAGAAGTCGGGGGTCCTTGTTGACGACGTCAGGGGCACCGAGTTTCCTGCGACCAACTTCGATAGCCATAGCAACGGCATACTCGCTCGCCGAGGTGATCAGCTTCTTAGCCTCTGCTACTTCGCTCTCGCTGCCAACGGCATTGATGAGCACTGCATGCAAAATTCCCTTGAAGATCTCCAGGCCATCTTCAAGCTTGTTTGACTTCATCGAGTCATAGCCGTGCTGCAAGTCATTGGTGGCAAGATACTCCAGATCCCTGGGAATAATAGGAAGAACCTTCCTGGGATCCGACTCTTCAACTGTCCGTCGAACATAGTTGACGAGAGCCGGCAAGCCAGCCGAGGCAGGAAGGTATGTCTTAGACGCCTGGTAAACCTCCAGGAATCGGGGCTTCAGAGGAGCAAAGTTGACAGCGCCGACTTGCCGGTTGAGTAGTTGCATTGCTGTCTCAAACGAGCCACCAGCGACATGGTCAACAGCCAGCGGCGAGTTGCGAGCCCATAGGTCAGCTTCACTGCTACCCGCACCGCTAGCATCAGCGCTCTCAACATTGACGAAACCTTCCTCGACCTCGGGCACAATGTCGTCACCCAGATCCCAGCCGGCAGCATCTTCGTCGTCCTCCTCCTCTGCAAGGCCGCCATTTCGCTTCGCGGCAGTTTCGTCATCGCCTGCATCTTCCAGGCCGAATGCGTTGGTCGCCGCAGAGGGCTCATCTTCTAGCGAGAGGCCTTCGACCTGCCCGAGAAGGGCCTTCTCAAAAAATGACACCGATGTTGCTTTTGTGGGCCAGTTTGCCTTGTATGTCGGCACAACTGGCTTGGGTGGGGAGAGGGGTGCACCAAGTTGGGGCAGTGTGAGCTGATCTTCTGTAAGGCCACTGGCCTCAAGGATGGACTGGCATTCTTCCTCCAGCCCGTGAGACTTTGCCGTCATGTATGCCAGGGGGTACAAGTCGATCTCCTTGAACATCTGGATCCTGTCCTCAACCTCTCCAAGATAAAGAGCATTTTGAAACCTTGAAGTAAAGTCTCCCCGGTGCTCGGCAATCTTTGCCATTCTCGCCAGCTTGGAGTTGTCACCAGTTGTGAGATACAAGAAGGAAAGCTTATCAAACTGCTTCAACTTCTGGTAGCTCATCTCGACAACAGAGTGGTTTCCATGGGCAAGGGCCTCGGCGCTTAGTCTCGACCAAAGCTTGGGTCGGTCTAATTGCTTAGCCATCTCAACTGCAACCTCAAGGTTTCCACATTCGATCGCAAGCTCAAACCGTGTAGTGGGATCCTGCACGAACTGAAGCGCAATCTCGGGATAGCCCTTCTTTTGAAGATAGGAGATGATCGACTGGCCAACCAAACTGGAGTTCTGGATAATGTGAAGCATTTCCTCGTAGTTCCGCTTGACGAGAGCAAGCTTGAAGCGGTATTCGGTGGGGTCGATGTTCAAAATCTTGGGCTTTGCCGAACGATCAAGGCAGTACACGCTCCGGCCCTTGACACGAACAAGATACACGGTCTGATCAAGGGTGCGGACAATTCCGTTATCGCCGTTTAGAAGGGTATATTTAACATGGTTGAGCGTCGAGTAGAGCAAAACGCCGGCATCATCCCAGGTAGCACTCTTGATTCGAATGGTCTCGTGCAGTGTGCTGACTTGCTCCAAAGCCTTTGTCACGATGGTCACGTTGTGCTTGCTCAAAAGGGCCGCATAGAGACCATCGTTAGACCAAACGACGTACTTGACACCGGTTACCGCGAGCTCGGCTGTGGTTTTCTTCTGTTGGATGTCGTACAAATGCACAGCACTAGGGGTGATAATAAGGAGATTGCCGGTGCCGCCAAAGTAGATATCGCTCGTTCCAACAGGGGGCTTGAAGGATCTTGTTGTGTTGTTGGTGAGGTCCTTGATGTGCACGTCCTGGTTTGCGGTGTTGAGAACGGCAAAGCGGTTGCGGGCCACGAAGATTGCCGAGTTACCCTGACCTCTCTTGGACTCTGTGGGCTCAATGGCCCCAGAACCGTCGCGAGGAAGGCTGATCAACTCGTACGAGCCACCATCCGCCGGGGAGGTGACGAGGATAGACCGTTCGGCGGGATTGTACGAAAGAGTCCGGGGAGGTATCCAAGGGCTGCCCAGCTTCTTGAGGGACAAAAGAGTCGGGGACTCCACATTTTTCTGGAAATCATAAGACTTCACATGCTTCTCCTTGGTGATGTAAAAGAGATTATTCTGGTACACGGTTGACGCGGGCCTCTCACGCTCGAGCTTGAAAACCATGACACCACTGTTAAAAATCCAGGTTAGCACATTTTCACAGATCTCCATCTTCAAATACGTACTTGTCGTGGCCGGCAGCGAAGAGGTTGATTTCAGGATGTGCGGCAATAACCCAGAATCTATCATTCTCCCGCTTGAAGGTGCTGACTGCTGTGCGCTTGTTCAGATCCCATACGCGAATTGACTTGTCTTCGCCTGCAGAGAGGATCAAATCCTGATGAGGATGGAACAGACAGCCGCTAGCATTCTGAAAGTGGCCTCTGCAGGTATCCACCTCCCACTAGATTCAGAGTTAGCCCTGCGCACGGAGAAAACCAGTATCGCTTGAAAGACTTACAGCCTTCGTCTCGCTCATGCGCCAGAGTTTAATGAGGCGATCATCTCCTGCTGAAACGATCAAGGGCATGGTGGGGTGGAAGGCAACCCAGTTGACCCCCCTGTCATGGCCCTCAAGGACAAACTTAACAACCGCATCGGTGTTGCCGAACATGTCAGTCTGGTTGGCATTGGCACGAGAAACCTGATCTTCGAAGGTCATGGACGTCGGAGCGGAGTGCTTCTTGCGCAGGCCCGAAACTAGAAACATGTCAGCCAACTGATAGCCCTGGTGACAGGCCTGAAGAGAAAGGGAAATGCGCGTGCAGAGCTTCGCCAATATCAGGCATGGAGGAGCATCTCCCTTCGAGGGTAAAAGGTGAGATTGTACGTACTGTCCCAGACACGGACTGACTGATCGAGTGAGGCGGAAACAACGAGATCCTCCTTGGGATGGAACTGGGCGCACATGGCATAGTGGTTGTGGCCCGTCATAGTGCAGACTGTGCCTGCCGTCAGTAAAATCCCCGTCTGTCTCTCGAGTATTCAAGCCAAGCTTACGCAGCGAGCGGTTCTGCCAGTTCCATATCCGAATCGTTTGGTCGTCACTGGCGCTAACAATCCAGGGAAGCTCGTGGTGGAAGAAGACGGTTCGAATGTAGTCCAAATGCCCGTTCAGGGTGAAAAGGCATCGGCGGGTCTGATACGACCAGACTTTGATCTTGTAGTCGTCACCTCCCGACACGAAGAGGGGCTGCCATTGCATAAGCTGCTGTCCACAAATCTACCCGCTGCGGCTCCTCCCTCACCTGCGTCTTGTGGAAGTCGACACCACGGACGGGGCCATCGTGCTCCTCGAACCGGTCAATCAGGGTGCCCATGCGGTAATCCCATAGCTGGATGGTGGAGGAGTGGAGAGAAACGAGGATCCATGGCCTGGAGCGTCATGTCAGTGTTTATTTCGAGCCACGAAATGGCGGGGAAGGCTTTGGGGGGCGGACCGCTTAGGGTGGAATGCGATGCCCTTTGCGCGCGATGACTTGGACTCGAACTGTGGCAGGAGGTCAGCTGGAAGCCGCATTGTCAAGCTGGAGCACCAGAGGCAGCAGCGGGAGCAAAGGGGCGGCGGACCTTTGTGAGCATTCCCGAGGAGGCCTGCATCTTAGCGGATGACAGCGAAGCCTAAGCTCCCAGCATCAAAGACAGGGCAATCGATGGCAGCTTGCGCAGGCGGAAATCAACGAGGATGGCCAGAGCCAGAACAGCTTACAGGCGCCGGGAGATTCGGGTACGGAGAAGCTGCCGGGAGTGTGGGCGGCGTTGTTGAGGTGTCGAGGAATCGGGGCCGGCTGGCTGATGTTCATTCGCCATCGACCAATTCACAGGGAACCGTGGCATCTCAAAGTGTGGGTTCGTCCTCCAGGCATCCTCAGTTGCGGCCTCAGGCACTAAACGCACATTCAATTTTCCGGGCCCACCTCAGCTCCAGCGGTCCTGTCCGCTCTTTTTGCGAACGCCACCGTGGATCCCTGCAAGGCCCTTGGGCCCCCAGGTCAGGGGCTGTCAAACAATTGCGGGCACCGCCACACAGAGTGGGATGTGGCAGCTTCCCCAAACGCTAAGCTTAATTGGTGAGGGAGCTTTGTGAACTGCGATGTGTTCAAAAGCCACCAAGTCGTGTATCTTTTAGGGAGGTACATGTACCACGACAAGGTGAGGCTGTCAAGAAAGGTTGAGGACACCGTATAGTGTTTCTGCCGCCCGTTTTGCTTCCGGAATTGTGACATCGTTTAATTCAATTTGAAGTCGGTTCCAATTGTCTTCCATCGCTGTCTGTTTTTTTCCCACGGCCAACGTGGCATTTACGATATACGCCTTCACGCCCAGGCACATGTCCACTACAATCACATTTGACCCCTGACGCTAGACCCCCTCCATCCTCCGCTGGCGGACACCACACTACGAACTCCCTCCTCGATAAGCAACCACAGCCATTCGATCAGAACACACCGTAAGGGCCCAGTCGTGAGCCATGATCCGACTCTCGCAGCTGCCGTGGGGCCTCGCGGCAGCCATCCTCGGCGCGTCCTGGCAGCCCTCGCTCCAAGTCGCCGCAACGCCCTCGGTCAACGTGGCCCTGAAAGCGGCGTTCCCCTCCCCTCCCTACCTGGTCGAGCTGCTGTAAGTCGTGCTTGTCATGCCCCCAATTAAGGTCTGATACGGGATGGCAATGCTCACAAAAATCCCAGAGAAACCGCAGCCCCCGACAATGAGACTGTCTACTTCGCCCTCCTCGATCGTGTCGCGCAAGGCTACTTTGGGGAATCCACAACCGACAAGCAGCTCTATGAGAAGTTCCTCGAGGTTCTGCGCAATGACGAACACATGGGCCCCGAGGCGCTATCAACTTTTAAGCTGGCCCTGTCCATGCGATCTGCCGCGCCCCGAATCGAGGCACACTACCAATTCTACAAAACCGCGGTCGAGCCATCGCTGACGGGGGACCAAGCCAGCTGTAACCAGTGGTTCCTAGTCAATGGGAAGCAATACTGCACTACTACCCTGGACGGGGAAGCACATGGGGCCGTAGTGGGCCACGCCCAGAACCGGACACTCCCATTTGATCGGGAATTCGGCACTGGTTCGCGAGACATTGTTCTCTATGCCGACATCACATCGCCCGACTTTTGGAGGTGGCATGAAACCGCCATGGAGGTCGCCCGAAAGGGAGAGGGGTCGTACCGGTTGAGATACAAGAGGAGACTTGGCCACCCTTCCGAGGCGCTCACTGTGAATGGCTACGGCGTAGAGCTGGCGTTGAAGAGGACCGACTATATCGTCATTGACGACAGGGACACCGACGCTGGAAAGGCGACAGGAGATGAGGCGCAAAAGGGCATCAACTCCGAGGTTGTCCTGGACGGAGAGGAGGAGATCCAGGACATCAAGCCCCTGGAAAAGTCCGAGCTCACGCCCCTGGGCATGAAGGCGGCATCCTTTATCATGAAGAGCGACTCGCCATTCGAGACCTTGCTCAAGCTCACACAGGACTTTCCCAAGTACTCTACGTCTCTCGGGGGCCACGACGTCTTGAGCGAGTTCGAAACAGAGCACAGGGCAAACCGCGCCGTGCTCGTTCCCGAAGGCCTCAACGTGCTCTGGATGAACGGTGTTCAGCTAGTCGACAGGCAAATTCAGCCATTTGGGCTCGTCGACTTGCTAAGACGGGAAAGAAAGCTCATCAATGGCGTTTTAGACCTCGGCTTCACTGGCCAAGAGGCCATCTCGCTCCTTGGCCACAACGCGGTGGCACTAGCAAAGTCAAGCGATGAGGAGCCTCGCAGGTTCGACTGGCGTGATCAAATCGAGGAGGGTCGGGTCATCATCTGGCTCAACAACCTCGAGAAGGATAAGCGGTACCAGTCTTTCTCTCCTTCGCTTTGGTCTCTGCTCCAGACTTTTGGGGGCGGACTCCCTCAAGTGCGGAAAGATATCTTCAACTTGGTTGTTCCCGTAGACTTCAGCAAGCCCGAAGACGTGAAGCTTGTTGTAGAGCAACTGCTGAACTTCATGAAGCGCCTTGTTCCCATTCGCTTTGGTCTGGTCCCGCTCACTCCGACAGGGGAGGCGATTGAGCAGGCAAAGGTTCTCTATCACCTGCTTGAGAACTATGGTCTTGCTGCTGTGGCCACCTATCTGGAGCTGTCGCTTGAGGGTACCAAAACCGCCAAGCCTGATGAGAAGATCTTTACCCAGGCAACCAAGGATCGTGCACTTCGACCGGACGCCACGCCTCTCCCTTTCAAGGACATATTCACGGCTGAGGAGCACGAGCAGCAGATTCACTTGGCAAAGCACTGGACCGAACGTTTGCATGCTGACGGCGAAGTTCCCACTGTCTTTTTCGATGGCTTCGCAATTCCACGGGACGAGACCTGGCTGAGGGCTATGAACCAGAAGCTCATGGTGGATCTGCAAGCGATTCAACAAGCCGCGTATTTTGGTCAGCTTAACGAGAGCTCTTGGATTCCCGAGCACTTTCTCCAAAATGCCATTGTACGACGCAACACCTTTATCTTCCCTGAAGATCCCCAGGCGATCGCTGTCCTCGACGTCAATAAGGCGTATACAGAGCACCAGGATCTTTTTAGCAAGGTCCCCGTGATCGAAGCCGATGAGCGCTCCACCAAGGAGGACTGGGCGGCGCTCACTGTGATTGCCGACCTAGACACCATTGAAGGCCAGAAGCTTTTGTTCTATGCCCTCCAGTTTCGCCGCGCACACATCGGGATCCGCCTTGATATTGTTCACAACCCCGCCGACCTGTCTCGCTCTCCGTCTCAGGTAAACGAGCGTGTCAAGATCAGAGAAGAAAGCCTGAGCAACATCGGACGACTCCTTGACCTAGAGACTGTTCTTGATGAGAGTAGAACGGAGCAGGATCCCACATTTGATGCCGCACTTGCTATCTTCCTCAAGGCCACCAATGTGAAGTCCGGCAGCAATGTCTTGATGCTCAATGGGCGCGTCATCGGCCCTATTGTATCGGCCGACGATTTCAAGAAGGAAGACTTCGAACAGCTCCTGGAAGCGGAACGTGCGGACAGGATTCTGCCCGTATACAAGGCCATTGAAGATCTCGGGTTCGATGAGAAGCTGTCGGGCCCTTTGGCTGCGGCCAAGTTGACATCCGTCACGGCTCTCTCTGGCCTGTCTGATCTTCCGCAGGGCATCTTTGACTCAGCCAGTCCGGTCCGAACCACTGCATACAAGGATTGGAACACGACCCACACCTCGTTTGAAGTTGGCGACGCTTCCACTGCCACCATCTTCTTTGTAGCCGTCATCAACCCTGCCAGCGAGGTGGGCCAGAAATGGTCCGCAATTCTGAAAGTGCTCTCAGAACTCGAGGGTGTTCATCTCCAAGTGTTCCTGAACCCACTGGAGGGGATTTCGGAGCTCCCTGTTAAGAGATTCTACCGCTACGTACTTGAGTCAGCCCCGAGCTTCGACGAGGCTGGAAAGCTCAAGTCGCTTTCAGCAACATTTGGTGGCGTTCCTTCTGAAACCTTGCTTATTGCTGGCATGGATGTGCCTCCTGCTTGGCTCGTCACGTCAAAGGTATCTGTTGACGACCTGGACAATATCCGGATCAAGGACATCAAGGCCCGGAGGAATACCGAGCACATTGAGGCTATCTACGAGCTTGAGAATATTCTGATTGAAGGTCATTCGAGAGAGCTGCCAGGGACCAGCGCCCCACGGGGCGTTCAGCTCGTCCTCGCTACTGAGAAGGATCCACACTTCGCCGACACCATCATCATGGCCAACCTCGGCTTCTTCCAGTTCAAGGCCAACCCGGGCGTCTACAGCATCCAGCTCAAGGAGGGCCGGAGTTCAGAGATCTTCAGCATTGAAAGCGTTGGCGCTGAGGGCTGGGCCCCCGTCCAAGGTGACGAGACCACCGAGATTGCCCTGATGGATTTCCAAGGCACCACTCTGTATCCCCGTCTCGCGCGTCAGCCCGGCAAAGAGCTGGAAGACGTGCTCGAGGAAACTAAACCGGAGGCCGAAGGCAATTTTGTGTCGAAGGGACTCAAGTTCGCCGAGGGCCTACTTGGAAAGGGAAAGCCTAGCAACACCAAGTCTATCTCGGACACGGAGCACGCCGAGATCAATATCTTCTCAGTTGCTAGCGGTCACTTGTACGAGCGCATGCTTAACATCATGATGGTCAGCGTAATGCGCCACACCAATCACACGGTGAAGTTCTGGTTCATCGAGCAATTCCTGTCACCGTCATTCAAGGACTTCATCCCGACCATGGCGGCCGAGTATGGCTTCAAGTACGAGATGGTCACCTACAAGTGGCCGCACTGGCTGCGCCAGCAGAAAGAAAAGCAGCGCGAGATATGGGGGTACAAGATCCTGTTCCTAGACGTGCTCTTTCCCCTGTCGCTTGACAAGGTCATCTTCGTCGACGCGGACCAGATCGTGCGCACAGACATGTATGACTTGGTCACTCTGGACCTCGATGGCGCGCCGTACGGGTTCACGCCCATGTGCGACTCGCGCGTCGAGATGGAGGGCTTCCGCTTCTGGAAGACGGGCTACTGGGCCAACTATCTCAAGGGTCAGCCCTACCACATATCGGCGCTGTACGTGGTCGACCTGCGCCGGTTCCGGGAGCTTGCCGCCGGCGACCGCCTGCGCCAGCAGTACCACACTTTGTCCGCAGACCCAGGATCCCTGTCCAATCTGGACCAGGACTTGCCGAACCACATGCAGTTCCAAATCCCTATTCACAGCCTGCCACAGGAGTGGCTGTGGTGCGAGACGTGGTGCAGTGATGAGACGCTGAAGACAGCGAGGACGATCGATTTGTGTAATAATCCGCAGACGAAAGAACCCAAGCTTGATCGAGCGCGCAGGCAGGTGCCGGAGTGGAATGAGTATGATGAGGAGATTGCGGCACTGGCGAGGAGGAGGAAGGAGCAGAAGACGGAGGTGGTGAAGAATACAAAGAGTAGACGGCTAGATTTGGATGATGAGGCCAAGGAGACGAAACATGTCAAGGATGAATTGTAGATGGACCCGTCAAAGGGGTGTATGATGTCCTGGTATATATATATAAAGTAGAGAGATTTCTGTGCTGGCTGTAAATGGTACTGTGCGTTTTCCGTGAACCGATTTCATGTTATCAAGTTCTCATTTGATAAACGCAGTTGACTAGCCATCTTCAAGGCTCCATTCCATTGCGGCTCGGCCAAAGAAAAGGACACCCTCGTCAGTGCTCGGAGGTGTTTTCCTGACAATGCAGAGAACCAGCTTTCTGAGCGTCTGTTAGGCTTGCTCTGAATCGCCCAGGAGGGAGAAACATCACAGTGTGCAGCATCACGGCTCAACTTGCTAGGCATAGCTCAGTACGACACCCTCGACGCCAGCATTGGGTCTGTTGCGCCTAGCGAATATTACCCTCGTCAGCCCCACCCAACCACACCACCCATCGCCGCTTTGGCTCAGGCATTAAGCAGGACATCATCAGGGGAGTGACTGAAACCGGCGAGTTTAAACCAAACGGGCGGTGCTCCAAATGCCTGGATTTTAGAAAATCAAAATTGGCAACTTTTCGCGAGGGAAAGGCTTGTAGCCCGGTTGCCCGGCTAGACCCGAAAATGGGACCTCCTCCATCTTAAGAATCCGCTCGTAAAGTCCAAGTTATAGTCACTTCTATTGGAATATGATTCTAGAGGCATGAAGCTGCAGGCCCTTGCAGGCGAGCATGTCGGACCTCGCGCGAACGAATCAGACTCTTGCCAAGATAGAAGACCAGACAGCGCAGCGTTTTGGTGCTACGCACAAGCCGGTTTTTCTGACGTCTTGGTCAAGGTGACCGTCCAGAACAGCGGAGCACGGAGAGCAGCCGCTAAGATTCCGAGTCGCCACGCATCATCGTCTCCGAACCTTCCCCCCTACCGTTACGCACTCGGCGTTGACCCGCTTCGGTAGGCGCCACACATGGTACGCCCGAGACCAACGGCGATGGGACTCGCGGGATACTTCCACGGCCGCACCTCTTCGAGCCTGGCCGACCTGCCGAGTCAAGCTAGAGGCTAGGGTCTCGCGGGCTAAACCTCTCGGTACAAGAAGCGCCTCCAGCCGAATCACCACCATTTGCAGGCGACGGAGCCGGCAATTCACCTCTCGCTTCGGATCCACGTGACGGCGCTGCAGGGAGGAGTCAAAATGCCGCTCGTCGGACGCAAACCTGGCGCCGCACGGGGCAGTCCGTCCAGACAGAACCACTAGAGTCTAAACGTCAAGCCTGCAGCTCTTAAGCCGGTTCGTCCAGCTAAGGGTGTCCAAGACTTGCAAACCGGGACGCCCCGCCCTTAGTCTAAACCGATAATCTCGTGAGAGTTTGGGGAAGGTATTTCTGGACCAAATGTAGGAAGTCTGCAACCCAGATCTTGGTAGTCGAATGTGTAAAGTAGGGATTCGAGATTGTGGTATCGATACGTATGCTGGTCATTTAGCACCCTCCACCCGCTTTCCCATACCCGCCATGGCTCGTAGATCAGGTGTTCCAAGCAACAAAGCTTGTTCAATATAAGCAGAAGTGCATTAGGGAGAAGCAAACGACGTATTTGTCGACGTATAATGAAACAAGTAACTCTATCAACGTGAGGAAGTTCTTCTTGGAAACGCAAATCGATCATTTCGAAGAGCCACAGTATAGCTGATCTAGGAGGAGTCGTAACCTGCTAGCCGTTGATCCAGCCGTGCTGTGGATCGTGCCAGCTGCAGTCAGTTTCTTGCACAAAAGTTGCGTCTTCGTTACCCTCGTCATCAGAGGCGAAATAACAGTTCTTGAACCAGTGCTTCGAGTCGCTGGGAGAGTGCGCGTTGAGCTCCAACGTCAAGTCATTCTCTAACTCCCAAGTGCTGAGGACACGGAACAGCTTCCAGATTCCGTTACTAATAGTAGAGCTATTACGTTGTATCCAGGAACCTGACTCGTTCCTTTTGCAACATCGGCATGAGTATTTCGGTAGCTCAATATCGAGCTAAATGTGGTGAACGAGCTTCCTCTGCCGAATGATCATACGTTCGAAGTCATCTAGGCAAGACACCTGTAGCTTCAGCTGACGGAAGTTTCGCTTCTCTATAAAGAGCTCCCATTCTTTGCAGACTGATGCGAAAGAAGCCCAGCCAGGATGCTTTTGCTGTGTAATCGCCTCCAAAATCATGAGGCGAATCTCTGCGGGCAGAGATATCCAGTATAAGGTTTTTGTTGTCGAGGCGCGAAGTATCATTCCATGGCATCTGGTAACGCTGTACCTGTCCGCCATGATGAAAGAGAGGGGAGATGGTTGGTGGTGAAAGGGAGGTCTTGAGCGGAAGTGGTCACGGAGGTGGTGCGAAGTGGTGGAAGTAGTAAAGGTTGCTGTATTTGTATGCCCTACACGTACGGTTCCTCAGGTGGTCCATGCACGCCTGAGAATTTCCAAAATTCTCACTGATTCCAGAGTTTAGTCCCAACTTTGCTCGCTTCTCGTTGGCTCAAAAAACTAGCAGCCAGCGAACGCTGCATGCAGCCCGTGGCGGCATGGCTCGTGATCATTCCATTAAACTTTGGTGTTGAACCTAATTCTAACCTAATTCTAACCTAATTCTAACCTAATTCTAACCTAATTCTAGCCTAATTCTAACCTAATTCTAACCTAATTCTAACCTTTGTCACGGCCGAGATGAGATGACTCACCACTTTCGTCGCTCCACTATCTCGGGATTGGGTCAGCCATGGATTAATTAAAGTTTATCAAACCTTCTCAGGTTTTTCTTCAAGCTCTGGAACCTGATAATAAATTCAACTGTATGTCCGTGATAACGGCGATAAAGTAGAGGTTTAAAGACCTGTCAGTATTTTTGGTATGTTGCCGCCATGACCGCATCAGCTCACAAGACTCTTGTTACGGAAAAGGGGGCAATGTTGATATTGCCGAGCGGCCACGCAAAGAGCAAGCGCAGACTGGAAATCCACAGTTGACTTCCAGAATCGCTGGATCATGATCGGTGGTGCCGCGGCCCGGGTGAAGCGCGGTCGACCAGTCAGAAAATGGAATCCTCGGCAGCGACACACGAAATTCAAAGCGCGGCGGTAAGATTCTACTTGTCAGTTAGGTGGGATTCAAGAAGCAGAAGAAGTAGTCTATTTTTCTTCTAACTGCTACCTAGGAAGATGCTGAGACGTGCCCGCGATGGCGGCGTGGCATTGGTACAGGGGGAAAAAAGGGGGGGGGAGATGGGGTGGTGCACTAACTAGCAGGGCCCCTCCGCCAAAAAATCTGACAGCTAGTTGGCTTCCCACGGGACTCAATCGAAACTCTGGGGCTTGTCGCACTGCCACCACCGTTCAGGGTCCGCCTCTGGCAGGACCGGCCACTTGTACATACCTCGGCCTGCCCTCGGCCCCGGTGACCGGCGCCAGCCATTCCCTGAGGGCTGGCCTGCCCGGGAGCCACGCGGGAGCAGGGAGCCGTCTGGCGGATCCGTGAGGTCCGCCAGGGTGTGCAGTCTAGTCCGCCCTCGGAGGGGCGGCGGCGGAGCCTGCGCTCGAGCGGGTGGTGCGCCAGTAGGTGGGTTGACCCGACAGCTGGCCCTGGCCACCTCCCGGCCCCGTGCTTCAGGCGGTGCCATGCCGACGACCCAGAACGGGACCGCCCCCGGACGATACTCCTGAGTACTTGGACGCGGCGTCCTCCACCGCCTCTAGGCTTTTCTTGACTCCATTGGACACGGTGCCCCTCCGGCCGGTTCTAGTGAACCTAGGGAAAAGCGCGCTGAGCCCATACGTGAGGGTGGGGACAGCACCCGTGACGAACAGATCACGTACCGTCTTGGGTGGGACGCCCTTGGTGAACTGGTTGACCCTGGCCGACAGACCGGCGAAGGCGGAGGCTTTCGCTGCCCTTTTGACAACCTGGTTGTGCAGCGAAAGGTTCGAGTCCAAGTAAACCCCGAGCCACTCCACCGACTCTTTTGCCCTGACCGTGCCCTTAGGCATGACAATCAGGACTCTCTTCCTCGGGCGTATTTCTTTTTGGCGTCGCGGCCCCTCAGTGGGACGTACAGTACTTCTATCTTCTTATGGTCTAGCCGTAGGCCTAGATCACCGGCTACATTGTGTAAGGCAAACGCCCCTCCTCGACGCCTTCCACATAACTTATGTCGCGTCTGTCCCTATAGTAAGGTAGGAGACGTCGTCCGCGCAAGAGTAGGCTGGGGCTTAGTTGCAGACAGGCAGCGAACTAGTAAAGAGTTGAAGAGGATTGGAGACCACGGTAATCCCTGTAGGAGGCTGTTGTCAGAGCGGGACGTCTGCGCCGCCCACTCAAACATAAAGGACCTATTAGCGCAGAAACTAGCAGCGAGGTCGACCGTCTGCTTCGGCTACCCTTGTCCCCGGAGGACCTCCTAGAGCTTGTCCAGGCGGGTGGAGGGAAAGGCCAAGTTAACGTTACACGTACTCAGGAGTGTGTGCCGACCCATAAACCATTAAACAGCCTTACCGTATAACAGAGCCTTAAGCTAACGTCTCGAGAACTTGCAATAACATTGGGAGGGCTCAGCCTCGTTACCCATACCTACCACCTACATATTAACAAAACAGCACATAGTCTAGCGGAAAACATACCACATGAAATCCCTAGCATCGGCGTCAAATGAAATCATCCTCTTTCTTTGCCGTATGGCTTACATAACAACCTAGACTAGCAGCACAGTCTGGGTGCCATGGCCAGTTCAGACCGTGGGTTTGATATTGAGAGCAGCATACGTTATTGGGAGAGCGTTCAATCAGCTTCACGAGCAGTAGCGAAGTGGGTCTGGTTTGAGGAGGAAGGCACACGACCAAATGAGAGTATATCGCCTTAATTACACACTCGGGTCCGATTTCCATCCAATGTTGAGTACATATCAACGAAATTACGAAAATATGTGCCCACTTTCTAATCACGGAAAATAAATTCCGCATTTGTAAACCTGTAGCTACCTAATCACAGAAATAACCTGCATTTTTTCTCATCACAGAAGGCGTTCCCGTTTACAAACCACCGCCAAGTAGACTTCTACTTGGAACCATAAAACCCATTTTCAGGAATTAGAGAAAAGTCACGTTGAAAAAATTATGCAGTACTACCTAGTCCCCTTCTTCTTTTTTCTTCTTTTCTTTTTTTGCGTGCCTGGCCGATCCGAAGAATCCAAATCATCACCGACGAGTTGCTCGGAGGGCAGGGACCACAGGTATAAATATTTCTCCCCTCTCCTCCTCTCTCCAAAAACTTCCTTCGACCTAACACTTTTCCGACCTTCACACATCTTCGTCAACCTCAGGCAGTTTCTGCCCGGCACACTTCTTCGCCTTTCAGCTTCATTCTCGATATCACCGTCGCCAACATCACCAACATCGCTGGCTTCAACGTCGCAGCAATCGGTAAGCAGCATTCTGACTTCCAGATCTTCCCTCTCTGCTTTCTCTTCCGCACCTTCCACTTCCGCGTCCGGCCTTCACATCGCGAGCATTGACGCGTCACGCGTCACGCGTCAGCACATCAGTCTTCTAGCAAAGTCTTCATTCTCCACTTTTACCTCCTCCCTAATTCCGAGTTTTCTGCCTGCCTGCCTGCCTGCCTGCCTGCCTGCCTGCCTGCGTCCACTTCCTTCCTCTCACCTTGACCTCTTTCCACCTTCTCACAACATCTTCCAAGGCAGTCGTCGACCACTTTCTTCCGACTCGACTAACATTGTCTTCGACCTCTAGATCCTTCGCGCCACCCTCTCCCCTTCCCTCCCTCCCCTTCTGTCAAGCTGTCTTTAATTATGTGTCATAGGTCCGATTCTCGAACCCCATCTCGGAGGAAGAAGAAGAGTGTTCGCCGTACCTCGCACTTAGCAGAGTGTTACTCAAACCGAAATTGCACCAACATTCCGCCTGGCAGCTCGGGAGTCCCCATGCTACCGTTCTGCCCGGCACTACCCACCCCCTCTCGCCCCTACGATCACGGTCCCTTCACTTCGGAGCATCTTGCCAGCAGTCGCAGACTACTCATCCCACTGCACCTCCGGTGATGGGGAGTTGACCCTGTTTTGAAGTGTTCCGGGCAATTTCTTGCCAACAGTCGCAGACGTCACTTTCGGGTGCGAGTTGACCCTGTTTGGAAGAGTTGTCTCATCTTGCCCGCTTCCTCCACTCCTCCGTTGTCACTACACTCTTCGGTCCCTGAACGTGTCTCTCTCGTGCTCGCAAGTGTAGGAGAAGGGGCAAAGGTAATGGCAAGCTCAGCTAGAAAAGCACCACCCGGACTACCCCCTGAACCGTAGAGGCCCAGGGGGTCCAGTGGTCTGGGGGAGACGGTCAGCATCGCACTTCCGCGGCCGTCCAAGTAAAATTCTGGGGTACTTGGTGATCAAGTTCGCGGGCCGCTTGTGAAACCATCCCCGAGTGTTGTGCCGGCGTTCTACTCATTCTTCTTCTTCTGTCCCGAACAACTCTTTAAAGGTTCGTTGTCCCAAACTTGAGGTAAACGTGCTAACGCTTAGATTGAACACATGCTACACACTTTTACTTTAATTTTTTTAATTTTTTTTTCATTGTGCTCCTAGGCGTGGCTTGGGACACGAAGAAGAAATGATTTATTGCTGAGTACCCAGTTGTCGGGAATCTTAGGTATCTTTACTTGAGCTACGTGTCCTGCTCATATGATGGCGAGATATGCCGCGTCGAGCTTCATTTCCCTAGGATACCTACCTAGTCACAGTTAACAAGAAGTTAATGGAAGCCCTTACTAGCGAATGGAGAGTTGGATTGGCACAGAAAGATGAAGAGATTAAGCAGTTCAAGCAAGATATCGCCAGCTGGAGGGAGGTAGCTAACGAAATGAAGATTTAGAGGGAAACGGTAGGTATGTAATTGAACAAGTCCAACAGCAATATCAAAAGGGTACCGCACAATATTGGATACAGGTCGTTGGGGTGGGGGCTTTGCCCAAGGCTTTTTTTTTTTTTTTTTTTTCAAACGCAGCGAAAGAGAGACAGAGAGAGAGAGAGAGAGCAAGCATCCCAAGTCGGCTGTGGAGTTATTGTGACGGATTATAATGCTCTCTCAAGGTCTCCATGCTAATGCCGCATATCTGAAAGAAAACTGTTGGTCCCAGTATTTGTTGCAGTTCCAAACAGGGAAATCTTTAGGGGTGATCAGTGCCGCGGGTTCGTGTGCGAGAAGCGGCCTTTTGCTTCATCTTACTCGACATCTAGGAGGATAATATCTGCTGCAAGTATTTACGAGCAGATGCGAAACGAGGCTAATCTATACCCCTATTTTTGTTAGATTTGCCAAGATTAAGCGCCTCTGTTACGAGATGATGATGTGGGAGGTATGCGCCGCTGTCAATCCTCCACCTCCGCGCCTGGGGTGTTGGCGCCGCGGTTCTGCCTCATCACCTATCCCGGAGCCTGCTTACACAACCATCTCCGACTCGGGCGCCGCCTGCCCTCGCTTCCGTCCCTGGCCCAGCTCCAGCATGATCCACTCATACACGGCCCACTGCACTGCGTTGACAATGAACGCACGCACACTGCAGACTGCCAGGCCACGGAAGAAGGGTCGGATGCCGCCCTGCTTGTACGTATCCTTGGTGACATCCCACGCCCCGAGCCGTTTCTTGTCTGTGCCATCACTTGCCCCAGGGAGCAACGGCCCTCGCTCGCCAGTTCCAGTTTCCGAAGAAAACACCCCCTGAGTCTGCATCCTCGTCTTCACCACATCTAGAGGAAATATGCTCGCCCAGGTCACAATGCCCGCGAGCCCACCGCACAGCAACAACCTTGCCGCCCCACCACCATCCGCCTCGGCATTCAACCACCGCGAACTGAGTTCGTAGCTCCAGAAGTAGAACCCATACCCAATGCTATCGCGCAGCGCCGTCACGGTGCCGCCAAAGTACAGCCCGCGCACACCTCCGCCAGTCTGAAGGATCTGCTTGGTGATGGCCCATGATGATTTGCGGGGCGATGCGAGCTGCGCGCGGCATTTGATCAGCTCAGTGGGCGTGCTGACGACCCACGTGGCCAGCCCGCCCACAGCGCCGGCGATCCACGTCGTATACAGGTTCGTGCCGGTCCCGCTCCCGCTCCCGCTCCCGTTATGGTTAGGCGGGAGACCTGCGAGAAAGTTGTCGTTGAGAAAGGATTCAGTGCGGTTGTAGCTGACAAAGAGGAGAGCATTGAGGGCGCCGTAGCCGAGGACTGGGGCTGCGGTGCCGGTGATCCATGGGCGGAGATAGGATCTTGCTGCTGATGCTGCTGTTGTTGATGTTGTGGTGGTGATGGCCGCGACGGAGAGTGATGGTGATGCCGGCGATGATGAGGCCACGGCTGCGTTTGACCGCAGGGATGCCGTCGCAGGACTTAATAACCTCCCCGACGTAGTGGCAGCTTGCAATCGCACCTTGAGCACGTCTAGCGGGTTGCCGATAACGATGCCGATTGCGCCCGAGATATATCCGGCCCAGAAGTCGGCCGACATTCTTGCCGTTCTGTGTTGGGCGCGGGGCCCGGGGAGGCACGCGTAGCCCGAAGAATCTAGATTTGATGTCCAGCCAAAGGGTGAGAGATTCTTACCTATCTAGGGTCGTATTACGTGAGCCATGTTGACTTTGAAGTCCCTTTGAGGATGGAGGGGTCGGGCTCAGCCGAGGTCGTTCCCCATCCGGATATATACATAAGGGGACATCGAACTAAGCTTTACAAAGACTTGGCGTCAGGGGTCATGTAATAAGCGGCATTTAGCGAGGCGATATGGGTAAGGTGCGTGATTGTTATTTCAGATGGCGTCAAAGGGTTGGCAAAGCTCAATAATAGCCCATATGGATTGGACAAACGTGAAGACGGGAGGGGGTCATTGAACCTCGCGTCGATTCCCAGAAAGACGGGAGTCGCGACCCAAGGCCATCATCAACAAGGAGCCCAAAGCTGCCAGCTATTTATGACCAAACAAAGAGCAACGCCAAGGGTCGCAATAAGCAAAAAGAAAAAGGGACTCTGGACAGAGAGGGAGAAAGCAAGTTTATGTTTCACATTTCAAGAACTTGACTCGAGCCGGGTCGAGGTGTTCTCCTTTTAACTTTGCGTTGGCGTTGGACGGGCAAAGAAGGAAGGTGAAGGAAGGCGGTCATGTGCTGAACGAGGGTCGGGAGACAAAATTTTCGCCCATATTGAACTCGCTTCAACCCACAGATCGTAAAAGGTTTGCTCACCAAGGAGCGCCATGGCATTCAAAGTTCTCCAGTATCCGATTGACGTGCTAATAACCACCATCAAGAGGAGCATTCATCGTGGTTTGGTGGGCGACGTTGAAAAACAGGTGGGGCAGATTGCTTGGCAAGTCATCTGACCTCGTGGAGGAAGGCGCGGTGGAGGGCGCGTTCCCGCCCCCGCCAATTCGACGCGTTTTAAAGTCAACATTGGAAGCTCGCCCTTTCCCACACACCATCTCGTCACACCCAAATCTGCCGCACAACCCGCCGCCCTGCCATTGCATTGCATTGCATTTTCCAGCCCTCAGGTCTGAAGGAGACGGCAGGACTGCCAGGTCCCGAACACATCATGTAAGGACCCTCGCATTGATCGCAGAAAGGAAAAGTCTGTTGACGCGCTTCAGGGTCGTGCTCTCGACGCCCAAGGCCGACAAGGAGAATGTCGCGCCGCGCGGTCGATTCCCGACGCCAAAGTCCGTCGACAGCCTACACCGGCCATTTAAATGCCCAGGCTCGGCGACGCGCACTGTGGCTACCGACCGTCCCGTTCGCAAGCGGAGAAAGATAGACTACAAGGGCGCAGACGGTAGCGAGGATGCCGACAAGCCATACACCAATGAAGACCGCCTCGCCCTGGCGAACCGAGATGCCAACAAGTTCCCCACATTTGCGGTCAAGGACAAGGACAAGGTGTTCCGGAAAGCTTTCTCCGTTCCCTTCATCAACAAGAACGCCACTGCATACAATCCGAACCGGCCGCCTCCAACGCTGGGCCTCAGGCAGGGCGCCATCTTCGCTGCCAAACCCTTGCATGACCCAAGTGGCGAATTCGCAATTGTCCTCTACGACCCCACCATCGATGACAAACCAAAAGAGGCACCGAAACTTGAGGGGAAGAAGGATGAGGAAGCCGAGCCGGACGCGAAGCTGGACGCGCCGCTGGTCCACAAGAGTCTCGCCGAGATCCTGGGTATAAGAAAACAGGTCGTGGGAGAGCACCCGAGGGTTCCAGTCGTCATTGATCCAAGGCTCGCCAAGGTCCTCCGACCACATCAGATCGAGGGTGTCAGGTTCATGTACAGATGTGTCATGGGCTTGATTGAAGAAAAGGCGAACGGGTGCATCATGGCAGACGAAATGGGTCTCGGCAAGACCTTGCAATGCATCACCTTACTCTGGACTCTCCTCAAGCAATCGCCAGACGCCGGAAAGCCCACAATCCAGAAAGTCGTCGTGGTTTGCCCCGCCAGTTTGGTGCGCAATTGGGCAAACGAGCTTGTCAAGTGGCTCGGAGCCGATGCCATCCACCCTTTCGCCATTGACGGAAAGGCCTCGAAGGAGGAGCTGACTCGACAGCTCCGCCAATGGGCCATAGCGAGTGGCCGCGCAGTTACGCGGCCCGTCATCATCGTCTCCTACGAGACCCTCCGCCTCAACGTGGAAGAGCTGAAGAATGCGCCTATTGGGCTCATGCTCTGCGACGAGGGGCATCGTCTCAAGAACGGAGACAACCGAACGTTCAGCGCCCTAAACAGTCTGAATGTCTCCCGACGTGTCATCTTGTCGGGAACGCCCGTTCAAAATGACTTGTTAGAATATTTCTCCCTTGTCAGCTTTGCCAACCCTGGTCTGCTCGGCACCCGTCAGGAATTCCGCAAACGCTTTGAGCTTCCCATCAGCCGCGGTCGAGACGCAGATGCTTCTGAGGATGAGCGGAAACGTGGCGATGAGCGTCTTGTCGAGCTGCTTGGTGTTGTCAACAAGTTCATTATCCGACGAACCAACGACATCCTGTCCAAATATCTGCCCGTCAAATACGAACACGTCGTTTTTTGCAACCTGGCTCCATTCCAGCTCGATCTCTACAACTACTTCATTACGTCCCCAGATATCCAAGCCCTTCTCCGTGGAAAAGCCTCCCAGCCGCTCAAGGCCATCAATATCCTCAAGAAACTGTGCAACCACCCAGACCTCTTGAACCTTTCGGAGGACTTGCCGGGCTGTGAAGATCGCTTCCCAGAAGATTACATCCCCAAGGAAGCACGGGGTCGCGACCGCGAGGTCAAGCCGTGGTACAGTGGCAAGATGCAAGTCCTGGACCGGATGCTAGCTAAGATCCGGGCCGAGTCGAACGACAAGATCGTGCTGATCAGCAACTACACGTCGACGCTTGATCTGTTTGACAAGCTGTGCCGCTCGCGCGGATACGGCTCCCTGCGGCTCGACGGCACCATGAACGTAAGCAAGCGCCAGAAGCTTGTCGACAAGTTCAACGACCCAGAGGGCAGTGAGTTTGTATTCCTGCTGTCCAGTAAAGCCGGTGGTTGCGGTCTGAACTTGATCGGCGCAAACCGGCTGGTTCTCTTCGACCCGGACTGGAACCCGGCCGCCGATCAGCAGGCACTGGCGCGTGTCTGGCGTGATGGCCAAAAGAAAGACTGCTTCGTCTACCGCTTCATTGCGACGGGCACCATCGAGGAGAAGATCTTCCAGCGGCAGAGCCACAAGCAGTCGTTATCGTCGTGCGTCGTGGACAGCGCGGAGGACGTCGAGCGCCATTTCAGCCTAGACAGTTTGCGGGAGTTGTTTCAGTACCGCGGCGATACGCGCTCAGATACCCATGACACCTTCAAGTGCAAGCGCTGCAAGCCAGACGGCAAGCAGTTCATCAAGGCTCAGGCCATGTTGTATGGTGATACCAGCACGTGGAATCACTTTGCGAATGACGGGCTCAAGCCCATTCAGGATCTGCTGCTGCGGCAGGAGTGTGGTGAGCCGGAGGTCAGTGCCGTGTTTCAGTACATTTCGCACTGAGAGAGCTTTTTTTTTTTCCTCCTTCCTTTTATTCGTAAGGTAGTGGATCATGGAAGCATGCTGCATTCGGTGGTGTTATTTGCTCTTTATAGACAAACCCTGAGTTGTCTTAGATGATATATGGCTTGTTTTGCTGGCGGCGGAGTTGTGGTCGTTTTTTTTTTTTTTTTTTTTTTTTTTTTTTACAATTACATCATTTAGGTAGCATGCCATACTACTCTTAAGCCCTAGGTTTTCGGCACGTCTTTGATGGCATGTCTTTATCCGATAGAAATAGATCTATGACAGATTTGCAGTTAAATTGCGCACTGTATGGTGATGAAATTTTAACAGTCTCCTGGTTCCCGTCTCTGTCGCAGAGTTGAGGATTATACGGTGCTTGTCAGTGATGCTATAATTTCACGGATGGGCTTCAAGGTCATTACAATATTAATTACACTTCGTGTTGGATATCGTTGCAAGGGCATACATTTCCTGCAGTGGCTGCTGGCATGGCGAGGGCGGCGAGGAATTTGAGTCGGGAGCCTTTGGGGGGGGGGGGGGGGGGTGTTGCTATCTTAATATAATTATATTTAATAAATAGGTATTATAACGGGGAGGGGTTTTAAAAAAACACCCAAACACCACGAAAAGGGACAACATATGTAGTTGTAATATAAAACAAAAAAAAACAACGATCACAAGAGGAAAAAAAAGTATTGTAGTTTGTAGAGAAAAACG